>SZWC01001704.1:61587-84767 GCA_023375785.1 Penium margaritaceum | reverse complement strand
GGGGGATGGGGTGTCATAATAAGGTTGCAAATCTGTCCTCCAGGTCCTCCACGGAACATCCCTCTAGGGGGATGCAAGGGAGTATTCCAGTGAAAGCACCTACGTGTAACAAATAAACAAAAACCAACCTGGTGTCAAACGGATGAACCTTTTGCTATTTATTGAAAAGCAAGTGCAAATTTTTTCAACGAGTAGTGGAACGGTGTGGCTACCATGTACAATGACCAACCAGATTGGGCATGTGCCACTTACCATGACAAAGTATTTCTACTATGTGTGGTTAACGTTGACAACCCATACAATGGGCCACGAATTGTCAGAGGGGGAAACAATGGGTTGGGAACACCAAGTATCACATAGCAAGCACAAGGGGCTTCAATACATTGTGGCACGGTGTGGAGCCCATGCACGATGACCAACCAAAGTAGGCATATTTCACTGACCATGACCAAATAATGTCACTACGTGTGGTAAACATTGACAGCTCACAACACGCGTCACAAATGGTCAGGGTGGAAGGTAATGGTTTGTGAATACTAGTTATCTACTAGCAAGTACAATTACCTTCAAAATGTAGTGGCACAATGTGGCTTCAATGCACAGTGACCAACCAAAGTATGCATATGTCACTAACCATGACGAACAAATTTCACTTCATGTGGTCAACATTGAAAACACATAACACGAGTCATAAATGGTCAGAGGGGAAAAGAATGGATTGGGAAGCCTATGTATTGTCTAGAAAGGACACACAACATCAATACGTAGTGGTACGATGTGGCTAATAAGCACACCAAACAATGAAACTAGGCATATGTCACTGATCATGACCAGATAACTTCAATGCGGGTGGTCAACGTTGACCAACCATAAGACGAGTCACAAATGGTCAGGAGAGGAAACAATGCTATGAGAACATCTGTTCTCAACTACCAAGTACAATGACCTTCAGTAACTAGTAGCCCGGTGTGGCTACCATGCACAATGACCGACCAACGTAGGCATATTTACTGCCTTTGACCAAAGAAATCCGATGTGTGTGGTCCATGTTGACAACTCATAATACGAGTCACAAATGGTCAGAGGGGGAAACAATGGTGTGGGAACACCACGTATCACATGGCAAGCACAAGGGGCTTCAATGTGTTGTGGCACGGTGTGGAGACCATGCACGATGACCAACCAAAGTAGGCATATGTCACTGACCATGACCAAGCAATGTCACTAAGTGTGCTAAACTTGGACAACTCACAACACGAGTCACAAATGGTCAAGATGGAAGGTAATGGTTTGTGAATACTAGTTATCTACTAGCAAGTACAAGTACCTTCAATATGTAGTGGCACAATGTGGCTTCAATGCACACTGACCACCCAAAGTATGCACATGTCAATCACCATGACGGAAGAATTTCACTTCATGTGGTCGACGTTGAAAACGCATAACACAAGTCACAAATGGTCAGAGGGGAAAACAATGGGTTGGGAACACTAGTTATCAACTAGGAAGTACAAAGACCTTCAACAAGCAGTGGCACGGTATGGCTAGCGTGCAAAGTGACCAACCAAATGATGCATGCGACACTCACTACGACCGAATAAGTCCACTATGTGTGGTCAACATTGACAACTCATAACACAAGTCATAAATGGTCAGAGGGAGAGAAAATGGTTTGGGAAGCCTATGTATTTACTAGAAAGAACAAAGAACTTCAATACGTAGTGGCGCGGTATGGCTAATAGGCACAACAAACAACCAAACTATGCATATGTCACTGATTTTGACCAAATAATTTCAATATGGGTGGTCAACTTTGACCAACCATAACACGAGTCACAACTGGTCAGGACAGAAAACAATGACATGGGAATATCGGTTCTCAACTACCAAGTACAACGACTGTCATTCAGTAGTAGCACGGTGTGGCTACCATGTACAATGACCGACCAAAGTAGGCATACATATGGCCTTTTACCAAAGAAATCCGGTGTGTGTGGTCACCGTTGACAACTCATAATACGAGTCACAAATGGTCACAGGGGGAAACAATGGTTTGGGAACACCAAGTATCATATAGCAAGCACAAGGGGCTTCAATACGTTGTGGCACAGTGTGAGACCATGCACGATGACCAACCAAAGTAGGCATATGTCACTGACCATGACCAAATAATGTCACTTAGTGTGGTAAACATTGACAACTCACAACAAGAGTCACAAATGGTCAGGGTGGAAGGTAATTGTTTGTGAATACTACTTATCTACTAGCAAGAACAAATACCTTCAATGTGTAGTGGCACAACGTGGCCTCAATGCACAGTGACCAACCAAAGTATGTCACTATCCATGACGAACAAATTTCACGTATGTGGTCAATGTTGAAAACGCATAACACGAGTCACAAATGGTCAGAGGGGAAAACAATGGATTGGGGACACTGGTTATCGACAAGCAAGTACAAAGACCTTCAACAAGCAGTGGCACGGTATGGCTAGCGTGCACAGTGACCAACCAAAGGATCCATACGTCACTGACTATAACATAACAAGTCCACTATGTGTGGTCATAATTGACAACTCATAACACGAGTTACATATGGTTAGAGGGAGATGCAATGGTGTAGGAAGCCTGTGTGTTGACTAGAAAGGATAAAGAACTTCAATACGTAGTGGCACAGTGTGGCTAATATGCACACCAAACAACCAAACTAGGCATATGTCACTGATCATGACCACAGAATTTCAATATGGGTGGTCAACGTTGACCAACCATAACACGAGTCACAAACGGGCACGACAGGAAACAACGCTATGGGAACATCGGTTCTCAACTGCCAAGTACAACGCCCTTCAGTCAGTAGAAGCATAGTGTGGCTACCATGCACAATGACCGACCAAAGTAGGCATATGTACTGCCTTTGACCAAAGAAACCCGCTGTGTGTGGTCAACGCTGACAACTCATAACATGAGTCACAAATGGTCAGAGGGGGAAACAATGGGTTGGGAACACCAAGTATCACATAGCAAGCACAAGGGGCTTCAATACGTTGTGGCACGGTGTGGAGAACATGCACGATGACCATCCAAAGTAGGCATATGTCACTGACCATGACAATGTAATGTCACTAAGTGTGGTAAACTTTGACAACACACAACACGAGTCACAAATGGTCAGGGTGGAAGGTAATGGGTTGTGAATACTCGTTATCTATTAGCAAGTACAAATAGCTTTAATATGTAGTGGCACAATGTGGCATCACTGCACAGTGACCAACCAAAAAATGCATATGTCACTAACCATGAAGAACAAATTTCACTTCATGTGGTCGTGTATGATGAGAACGCATAATACGAGTCACAAATGGTCACAGGGGAAAACAATGGATTGGGAAGCCTATGTATTGGCTAGAAAGGACAAAGAACTTCAATACGTAGTGGCACGGTGTGGCTAATGTGCACACCAAACAATCAAACTAGGCATATGTCACTGATCGTGACCTGAGAGTTTTAATATGGGTGGTCAACATTGACCAACCATAACACAAGTCACAAACGGTCAGGAGAGGAAACAATGCTATGAGAATATAGGTTCTCAACTACCAAGTACAATGACCTTCGTTCAGTAGTAGCACGGTGTGGCTACCATTCACAACGACCGACCAAAGTAGGCATATTTACTGCCTTTAACCAAAGAAATCCGCAGTGTGTGGTCCACGTTGACAGCTCATAATACGAGTCACAAATGGTCAGAGGGGGCAACAATGGTTTGGGAACACCACGTATCACATAGCAAGCACACGGGGCTTCAATACGTTGTGGCAGGGAGGAGACCATGCACGATGACCAACCAAAGTAGGCATATGTCACTGACCATGACCAAAAAAGTCACTAAGTGTGGTAAACTTTGACAACTCACAACACGAGTGACAAATGATCAGGGTGGAAGGTCATGGTTTGTGAATACTAGTTATCTACTGGGAAGTAGAAACACCTTCAATATGTAGTGGCACAATGTGGCTTCAATTTACAGTGACCACCCAAAGTATGCATATGTCACTGACCATGAGGAAAGAATTTCACTTCATGTGGTCAACGTTGAAAACACATAACACGGGTCACAAATGGTCAGAGGGGAAAACAATGTGTTGGGAACACTAGTTATCAACTAGGAATTACAAAGACCTTCAACAAGCAGTGGCACGGTATGGCTAGCGTGCACAGTGACCAACCAAAGGATGCATACGTCACTGACTACGAGCGAATAAGTCCACTATGTGTGGTCAATATTGACAACTCATAACACGAGTCACAAACGGTCAGAGGGAGAGAAAATGGTTTGGAAAGCCTATGTATTGACTAGAAAGGAAAAAGAACTTCAATACGTAGTTGCACGGTGTGGCTAATATAAACACCAAACAACCAAACTAGGCATATGTCACTGATCATGACCACATAAGTTTAATATGGGTGGTCAATGTTAACCAACCATAACACGAGTCACAAACGGTCAGGACATGAAACAATGCTATGGGAATATCGATTCTCAACTACCAAGTACAACGACCTTCATTCATTAGTAGCACGGTGTGGCTACCATGTACAATGACAGACCAAAGTAGGCATATGTACTGCCTTAGACCAAAGAAATCCGCTGTGTTTGGTCAAAGTTGACAACCCATAATACGAGTCACAAATGGTCAGAGGAGGAAACAATGGTTTGGGAACACCAAGTATCACATAGCAAGCACAATTGGCTTCAATGCGTTGTGGCACGGTGTGAGACCATGCACGATGACCAACCAAAGTAGGCATATGTCACTGACCATGACCAAGTAATTTCACTAAGTGTGGTAAACTCTGACAACTCACGACACGAGTTACAAATGGTCAGGGTGGAAGGTAATGGTTTGTGAATACTAGTTATCTACTAGCAAGTACAAATACCTTCAATATGTAGTGGCACAATGTGGCTTCAATGCACAGTGACCAAGCAAAGTATGCATATGTCACTAACCATGACGAACAAATTTCACTTCATGTAGTCAACGTTGAAAACGCATAACACGAGTCACAAATGGTCAGAGGGGATAACAATGGATTGGGAAGCCTAAATATTGGCTAGAATGGACAAAGAACTTCAATACGTACTGGCACGGTGTGGCTAATGTGCACACCAAATAATCAAACTAGGCATATGTCACTGATCGTGACCAGATAATTTCAATATGGGTGGTCAACATTGACCAACCATAACATGAGTCGCAAACGGTCAGGAGAGGAAACAATGCTATGGGAATATTAATTCTCATCAACCAAGTACAATGACGTTCAGTCAGTAGTAGTGCGGTGTGGCTACCATGCACAATGACCGATAAAAGTAGGCATATTTACTGCCGTTGACCAAAGAAATCTGCTGTGTGTGGTCCACGTTGACAACTCACAATACGAGTCACAAATGGTCAGAGGGGGAAACAATGGTTTGGGAACACCACGTATCACATCGCAAGCAGAAGGGGCTTCAATACGTTGTGGCACGGTGTGGGGACCATGCACGATGACTAACCAAAGTATGCATATGTCACTGACCATGACCAAATAATGTCACTAAGTGTGGTAAACTTTGAAAACTCACAACACAAGTCACAAATGGTCAGGGTGGAAGGTAATGGGTTGTGAATACTAGTTATCTACTAGCAAGTACAAATACATTCAATATGTAGTGGCACAATGTGGCTTCAATGCACAGTGACCACCCAACGTATGCATATGTCACTGACCATGACAAAAGAATTTCACTTCATGTGGTCAACGTTGAAAACGCATAACAGGAGTCACAAATGGTCAGAGGGGCGAACAATGGGTTGGGAACACTGGTTGTCAACTAGGAAGTACAAAGACCTTCAACAAGCAGTGGCACGGTATGGCTAGCGTGCACATTGACCAACAAAAGGATACATATGTCACTGACTACGACCGAATAAGTCCACGATCTGTGGTCAACATTGACAACTCATAACTGGAGTCACACGTGGTCAGAGTGAGATAAAATGGTTTAAGAAGCCTATGTATTGACTAGAAAGGACAAACAACTTCAATACGTAGTGGCAGGGTGTGGCTAATATACACACCAAACAAACAAACTAGGCATATGTCAATCATCATGACCACATAATTTCGATATGGGTGGTCAATATTGACCAACCATAAATCGAGTCACAAAGGTCAGGACAGGAAACAATGCTATGGGAATATCGGTTCTCAACTTCGAAGTACAACGACCTTCATTCGGTAGTAGCATGATGTGGCTACCATGTACAATGACCGACCAAAGTAGGCATATGTACTGCCTTTGACCAAAGAAATCCGCTGTGTGTGGTGAACGTTGACAGCTCATAACACGAGTCACAAATGGTCAGAGGGTGAAACAATGGTTTGGGAACACCAAGTATCACAAAGCAAGCACAAGGGGCTTCAATACGTTGTGGCACGGTGTGAGACCATGCATGATGACCAACCAAAGTAGGCATATGTCACGGACCATGACCAAAAAATGTCACTAAGTGTGGTAAACTTTGACAACTCACAACACGAGTCACAAATGGTCAGGTTGGAAGGTAATGGTTTGTGAATACTAGTTATCTACTAGCAAGTACAAATACCTTCAATATGTAGTCGCACAATGTGGCTTCAATGCACAGTGACCAACCAAAGTATGCATATGTCACTAACCATGACGAACAAATTTCACTTCATGTGGTCAACGTTGAAAACGCATGACACGAGTCACAACTGGTCAGAGGGGAAAACAATGGATTGAGAAGCCTAAACATTGGCTAGAAAGGACAAAGAACTTCAATACGTTCTGGCACGGTGCGGCTAATGTGCACACCAAATAATCAAACTAGGCATATGTCACTGATCATGATTAGAGAATTTCAACATGGGTGGTCAACATAGACCAACCATAACACGAGTCGCAAACGGTCAAGAGAGGAAACAATGCTATGAGAATATCGGTTCTCAACTACCAAGTACAATGACCTTCAGTCAGTAGTAGCGAGGTGTGGCTACCATGCACAATGACCGACCAAAGTAGGCATATGTACTGCCTTTGACCAAAGAAATCCGCTGTGTGTGGTCCACGTTGACAACTCATAATACGAGTCACAAACGGTCACAAGGGGAAACAATGGTTTGGGAACACCACGTATCACATAGCAAGCACAAGGGGCTTCAATACGTTGAGGCACGGTGTTGGGACCGTGCACGATGACTATCCAAAGTAGGCATATGTCACAAACCATGACCAAATAATGTCACTACGTGTGGTAAACTTTGACAACTCACAACACGAGTCACAAATGGTCAGGGTGGAAGGTAATGGGTTGTAGATACTAGTTATCTACTAGCAAGTACAAATAACTTCAATATGTAGAAGCACAATGTGGCTTCAATGCACAGTGACCACCCAATGTATGCATATGTCACTGACCATGACGAAAGAATTAAACTTCATGTGGTCAACGTTGAAAACGCATAACACGAGTCACAAATGGTCAGAGGGGAAAACAATGGTTTGGGAACACTAGTTATCAACTAGGAATTACAAAGACCTTCAACAAGCAGTGGCACGGTATGGCTGGCGTACACAGTGACCAACCAAAGGATGCATAAGTCACTGACTATGACCGAATAATTCCACCATGTGTGGTCAACATTGATAACTCATAACACGGGTCACACATGGTCAGAGGGAGATACAATGGTTTGGGAAGCATATATTTTGACTAGAAGGGACAAAGAACTTCAATACGTAGTGGCACGGTGTGGCTAACATGCACACGAAACAACCAAACTAGGCATATATCACTGGTCATGACTACAGAATTTCAACGTGGGTGGTCAACGTTGACCAACCATAACACGAGTCACAAACGGGAAGCACAAGAAACAATGCTAGGGGAATATCGGTTCTCAACTACCAAGTAGAACGACCTACAGTCAGTAGTAGCACGGTGTGGCTACCATGCACAATGACCGACCAGAGTAGGCATATGTACTTCCTTTGACCAAAGAAATCCGCTGTGTGTGCTCAACGTTGACGACTCATAATACAAGTCCCAAATGGCCAGAGGGGTAAGCAATGGTTTGGGAACACCAAGTACACATAGCAAGCACAAGGGGCTTCAATACGTTGTGGCACGGTGTGGAGACCATGCACGATGACCAACCAAAGTAGGCATATGTCACTGACCATGACCAAGTAATGTCACTAAGTGTGGTAAACTTTGACAACTCACAACACGAGTCACAAATGGTCAGGGTGGAAGGTAATGGTTTGTGAATACTAGTTATCTAAAAGCAAGTACAAATACCCTCAGTATGTAGTGGCACAATGTGTCTTCAATGCACAGTGACCAACCAAAGTATGCATATGTCACTCACCATGAAGAACAAATTTCACTTCATGTGGTCAACGTTGAAAACGCATAGCACGAGTCACAAATGGTCAGAGGGGAAAACAATGGATTGGGAAGCCTAAGTATTGGCTAGAAAGGACCAAGAACTTCAATACGTAGTGGCACGGTGTGGCTAATATGCACTCCAAGCAACCAAACTAGGCACATGTCACTGATCATGACCAGAGAATTTCAATATGGGTGGTCAACGTTGACCAACCAAAACATGAGGCACAAACGGTCAGGAGAGAAAACAATGCTATGAGAATATCGGTTCTCAACTACCAAGTACAATGACCTTCAGTCAGTTGTAGCGTAGTGTGGCTGTCATGCACAATGACCAACCAAAGTAGGCATATTTACTGCATTTGACCAAAGAAATCCGCGATGTGTGGTCCACGCTGACAACTCATAATACGTGTCACAAATGGTCAGAGGGGGAACAATGGTTAGGGAACACCACGTATCACATAGCAAGCACAAGGGGCTTCAATGCCTTGCGGCACGGTATGGGGATTATGCACGATGACCAACCAAAGTAGGCATATGTCACTGACCATATCCAAATAATGTCACTAAGTGTGGTAAACTTTGACAACTCATAACACAAGTCACAAATGGTCAGGGTGGAAGGTAATGGTTTGTGAATACTAGTTATCTACTAGCAAGCACAAATACCTTGAATATGTAGTGGCACTATGTGGCTTCAATGCACAGGTCCACCCAAAGTATGCATATGTCACTGACCATGACGAAAGAATTTCACTTCATGTGGTCAACGTTGAAGACGCACAGCACGAGTCACAAATGGTCAGAGGGGAAAAAAATGGATTGGGAACACTAGTTATCAGCTGTGAAGTACAAAGACCTTCAACAAGCAGTGCACAGTGACCAACCAAAGGATGCATACATGAGTCACTATGATTGATTGAGTCCACTATGTGTGGTCAATATTGACAACTCATAACACGAGTCACAGATGGTCAGAGGGCGATACAATGGTTTGGGAAGCCTATGTATTGACTAGGAGGGACAAAGACCTTCAATACGTAGTGGCACGGTGTGGCTAATATGCACACCAAACAACCAAACTAGGCATATGTCACTAATCATGACCACATGATTTCAATATGGGTGGTCAACGTTGACCAACCATAACAGAAGTCACAAACGGTCAAGACTGGAAACAATGCTATGGGAATATTGGTTCTTAACTACCAAGTACAACGACCTTCATTCAGTAGTAGCACGGTGTGGCTACCATGTAAAATGACCGACCAAAGTAGGCATGTGTACTGCCTTTGACCAAAGAAATCCGCTGTGTGTGGTCAACGTTGACAACTCATTATACGAGTCACAAATAGTCAGAGGGGGAAACAATGGTTTGGGAACACCAAGTACCACGTAGCAAGCACAAGGGGCTTCAAAACATTGTGGCACGGTGTGGAGACCATGCACGATGACCAACCAAAGTAGGCATATGTGACTGACCATAACCAAATAAGGTCACTAAGTGTGGTAAACTTTGTTAACTCACAACGTCGGTCACAAATGGTCAGGGTGGAAGGTAGTGGTTTGTGAATACTAGTTAATCACTAACAAGTACAAATACCTTCGGTATGTAGTAGCACAATGTGGCCTCAATGCACAGTGACCAACGAAAGTATGCATATGTCACTAACCATGACGAACAGATTTCACGTATGTGGTCAATGTTGAAAATGCATAACACGAGTCACAAATGGTCAGAGGGGAAAACTATGCATTGGGAACACTAGTTATCAACTACCAAATACAACGACCTTCAACAAGCTGTGGCACGGTATGGCTAGTGTGCACAGTGACCAACCAAAGGATGCATACGTCCCTGACTATGACCGAATAAGTCCACTATGTGTGGTCAACATTGACAACTCATAACACGAGTCACATATGGACAGAAGGAGATGCATTGGTTTGAGAAGCCTACGTATTGACTAGAAAGGACAAAAAACTTAAATACGTAGTGGCACGGTGTGGCTAATATGCACACCAAATAACCAAACTAGGCATATGTCACTGATCATGACCACAGAGTTTCAATATGGGTGGTCAATGTTGACCAACCATAACATGAGTCACAAACAGGCACGACATGAAACAATGATATGGGAATATCAATTATCAACTACCAAGTACAACGACCTTCAGTCAGTAGTAGCACGGTGTGGCTACCATGCACAACGACCGACCAAAGTAGGCATGTGTACTGCCTTTGACCAAAGACATCCGCTGTGTGTGGTCAACCTTGACAATTCCTAACACGAGTCACAAATGGTTAGAGGGGGAAATAATGGTTTGGGAATACCAAGTATCACAAAGCAAGCATAAGGGGCTTCAATACGTTGTGGCACGGTGTGGAGACCATGCACGATGACCAACCAAAGTAGGCATATGTCACTGACCATGACCAAGTAATGTCACAAGTGTGGTAAGCTTTGACAACTCACAACACGAGTCACAAATGGTCAAGGTGGAAGGTAATGGTTTGTGAATACTAGTTATCTACTAGCAATTACAAATAGCTTCAATATGTAGTGGTAGAATGTGGCTTCAATGCACAGTGACCAACCAAAGTATGCATATGTCACTAACCATGACGAACAAATTTCACTTAATGTGGTCAATGTTGAAAACGCATTACACGAGTCACGAATAGGTAGAGGGGAAAACAATGGATTGGGAAGCATGAGTATTGGCTA
Organism: Penium margaritaceum; assembly: GCA_023375785.1. Lineage (NCBI taxonomy): Eukaryota > Viridiplantae > Streptophyta > Zygnematophyceae > Desmidiales > Peniaceae > Penium > Penium margaritaceum. Next base: position 73,568 of record SZWC01001704.1, on the reverse strand, counting down.
GAAAGGACAAAGAACTTCAATACTCAGTGGAATGTGGCTAATGTGCACACCAAACAATCAAACTAGTCATATGTCACCGATCATGACCAGAGAATTTCAATATGGGTGGTCAACGTTGACCAACCATAACACGAGTCGCAAACGGTCAGGAGAGGAAACAATACTATTAGAACATCGGTTCTCAACTACCAAGTACAATGACCCTCTGTCAGTAGTAGCGAGTTGTGGCTACCATGCACAATGACCAACCAAAGGAGGCATATTTACTGCCTTTGACCAAAGAACTCCGCTGTGTGTGGTTCATGTGACAACTCATAATACGAGTCACAAATGGTCAGAGGGGCAAATAATGGTATTGGAACACCACGTATCACATAGAAAGCACAATGGGCTTCAATACGTTGTGGCACGGTGTGCAGACCATGCACGATGACCAACCAAAGTAGGCATATGTCACTGACCATGACCAAATAATGTCACAAAGTGAGGTAATCTTTGACAACTCACAGCACGAGTCACAAATAGTCAGGGTAGAAGGCAATGGTTTGTGAGTACTAGTTTTCTACTAGCAAGTACAAATACCTTCAATATGTAGTGGCACAATGTGGCTTCAATGCACACTGACCACCCAAAGTATGCATATGTTACTGACCATGACAAAAGAAATTCACTTCATGTGGTCAATGTTGAAGACGCATAACACGAGTCACAAATGGTCAGAGGGGAAAACAACGGGTTGGGAACACTAGTTATCAACTAGGAAGTACATGGACATTCAACAAGTAGTGGCACGGTATGACTAGCATGCAAAGTGACCAACGAAAGGATGCATACGTCACTGACTACGACCGAAATAGTCCACTATGTGTGGTCAACATTGACAACTCATAACACGCGTCACAAATGGTCAGAGGGAGAGAAAATGGTTTGGGAAGCCTATGTATTGACTAGAAAGGACAAACAACTTCAATACATATTGGCACGGTGAGGCTGATATGCTTACCAAACAACCAAACTAGGCATATGTCACTGGTCATGACCACATGATTTCAATATGGGTGGTCAACGTTGATCAACCATAACACAAGTCACAAACGGTCAGGAGAGAAAACAATGCTATGAGAATATTGGTTCTCAACTACCAAGTACCATGACCTTTAGTCAGTAGTAGCACGGTGTGCCTACCATGCACAATGACCGACCAAAGTAGGCATATGTACTCCCTTTGACCAAAGAAATCTGCTGTGTGTGGTCCACGTTGACAACTTATCATGCGAGTCACAAATGGTCAGAGGGGGAAACAATGGTTTGGGAACACCACAAATCACATAGCAAGCAAAAGGGGCTTCAATACGTTGTGGCACGGCGTGGAGACCATGCACGATGACCAACCAAAGTAGGCATATGTCACTGACCATGACCAAATAATGTGACTTAGTGGGGTAAACTTTGACAACTCACAACAGGAGTCATAAATGGTCAGGGTGGAAGGTAATGGTTTGTAAATACTAGTTATCTACTAGCAAGTACAAATACCTTCAATATATAGTGGCACAATGTGGCTTCAATCCACAGTGACCAACCAAAGTATGCATATGTCACTAAGCATGACGAAAGAATTGCACTTCATGTGGTTAACGTTGAAAACGCATAACACGAGTCAGAAATGGTGAGAGGGGAAAACAATGCATTGGGAACACTAGTTATCAACTAGGAAGTACAAAGACTTTCAACAAGCAACGGCACGGTATGTCTAGCGTGCATAGTGACAAACCAAAGGATGCATATGTCACTGAATATGACCGAATAAATCCAGTATGTGTGGTCAACATTGACAACTCATAACGCCAGTCCCAAATGGTCAGAGGAAGAGACAATGGTTTGGGAAGCATATGCATTGACTAGAAAGGACAAATAACTTCAATACGTAGTGGCACGGTATGGCTAATATGCACCCCAAACAATCAAACTTGGCATATGTCACTGATCATGACCACAGAATTTCAATATGGGTGATCAACGTTGACCAACCATAACACAAGTCACAAACGGTAAGAAGGAAACAATGCTATGAGAATATCAGTTTACAACTACCAAGTACAATGACCTTCAGTCAGTGGAAGCACGGTGTGCCTACCATGCACGATGACCAACCAAAGTAGGCATATGTACTGCCTTTGACAAGAGAAATCCGCTGTGTGTGGTCAACATTGACGACTCATAATACGAGTCACAAATGGTCAGAGGGGGAAACAATGGTTTGGAAATACTTGGTATCAACTAGCAAGTACAAAGACCTTCGATAAGTGCTGGCACGTTGTGGGGACCATGCACGATGACGAACCAAAGTAGGCATATGTCAGTGACTATGACCAAATAATGTCACTAAGTGTGGTAAACTTTGACAACTCACAACACGAGTTACATGTGGCCAGGGTGGAAGGTAATGGATTGTGAACAATAGTTATCTACTAGCAAGTACAAATACCTTCAATATGTAGTGGCACAATGTGGCTTCAATGCAATGTGACCAACCAAAGTATGCATATGTCACTGAACATGACGAAAGAATTTCACTTCATGTGTTCAACGTTGAAACCGCATAACACGAGTCACAAATGGTCAGAGGGTGAGAAAATTGATTGGAACGCCTATGTATTGACTAGAAAGGACAAACAACTTCAATAGGTAGTGGCAGGATGTGGCTAATATGCACACCAAACAACCAAACTAGGCATATGTCACGGATCATGACCACATAATTTCAACATGGGTGGTCAATGTTGACCAACCATAACACGAGTCACAAACAGTTAGGACAGGAAACAATGCTATGGGAATATCGGTTCTCAAATACCAAGTACAACTACCTTCATTCAGTATTAGCACAACGTGGCTACCATGTACAATGACCGACCAAAGTAGGCATATCTACTGCCTTTGACCAAAGAAATCCGCTGTGTGTGGTCAATGTTGACAACTCATAATATGAGTCACAAACGGTCAGGGTGGAATGTAATGGTTTGTGAATACTATTTATCTTCTAGCAAGTTCAAATACCTTCAATATGTAGTGGCACAATGTGGCCTCAATGCACAGTGACCGACCAAAGCAGCATATGTCACTGACCATGACGAACAAATTTCACTTCATGTGGTCAATGTTGAAAACGCATAACACGAGTCACAAATGGGTAGAGGGGAAAACAATGGATTGGGAAGCCTATACATTGGCTAGAAAGGACAAAGAGCTTCAATACGTAGTAGCACGGTGTGGCTAATATGCACACCAAACAATCAAACTAGGCATATGTCACTGATCACGACCAGAGAATTTCAATATGGGTGGTCAACGTTGACCAACCATAACACGAGTCACAAACGGTCAAGAGAGGAAACAATGCTATGGGAATATTGGTTCTCATCAACCAAGTACAATGACGTTCAGTCAGTAGTAGTGCGGTGTGGCTACCATGCACAATGACCGATAAAAGTTGGCATATTTACTGCCGTTGACCAAAGAAATCCGCTGTGTGTGGTCCACATTGACAACCCATAATACGAGTAACAAATGGTCAGAGGGGGAAACAATGGTTTGGGAACACCACGTATCACATAGCAAGCACAAGGGGCTGCAATACGTTGTGGCACGGTGTGGAGACCATGCACGATGACCAACCAAAGTAGGCATATGTCACTGACCATGACCAAGTAATGTCACTAAGTGTGGTAAACTTTGACAACTCACAACACGAGTCACANGAGTCACAAATCGTCAGAGGGGAAAACAATGGATTGGAAAGCATATGTATTGGCTAGACAGGACAAAGAACTTCAATATGTAGTGGCACAATGTGGCTAATATGCACACCAAACAATGAAACTAGACATATGTCACTGATCATGACCAGAGAATTTCAACATGGGTGGTCAACGTTGACCAACCAGAACACGGGTCACAAACGGTCAGGAGAGGAAACAATGCTATGAGAATATCAGTTCTCAACTACCAAGTACAACGACCTTCAGTCAGTAGTAGCACGGTGTGGCTACCATGCACAATGACCGACCAAAGTAGGCATATGTACAGCCTTCGACCAAAGAAATCCGCTGTGTGTGGTCCACGTTGACAACTCATAACATGAGTCAGAAATGGTCAGAGGGGGAAACAATGGTTTGGGAACACCATGAATCACACAGCAAGCACACGGGGCTTCAATACGTTGTGGCACGGTGTGGATACCATGCACGATGACCAACCAAATTAGGCATATGTCACTGACCATGACCAAATAATGTCCCTATGTGTTGTAAACTTTGACAACTCATAATACTAGTCACAAATGGTCAGGGTGGAAGATAATCGTTTGTGAATACTAGTTATCTACTAGCAAGTACAAATACCTTCAATATGTCGTGGCACAATGTGGCTTCAATGCACAGTGACCAACCAAAGTATGCATATGTCACTAACCATGACCAACAAATTTCACTTCATGTGGTCAACGTTGAAAACACATAACACGAGTCACAAATGGTCAGAGGGAAAAACAGTGGGTTGGGAACACTAGTTATAAACAAGCAAGTACAAAGACCTTCAACAAGCAGTGGCACGGTATGGCTAGCGTGCACAGTTACCAACCAAAGGTTGCATACGTCACTGACTACGACCGAACAAGTTCACTATGTGTGGTCAACATTGACAACTCGTAACACGAGTTTCAAATGGTCAAAGGGAGAAACAATGGTTTGGTAAGCCTATGTATTGGCTAGAAAGGACAAATGGCTAGTGTGCACACAAAACAATCAAGCTAGGCACATGTCACTGATCATGACCACATAATTTCAATATCGGTGGTTTATGTTGACCAACCATATCACGAGTCACAAACGGTCAGGGGAGGAAACAATGCTATGAGAATATCGGTTCTCAAATACCAAGTAGAACGACCTTCAGTCAGTAGTAGCACGGTGTGGCTACCATGCACAATGACCAACCAAAGTAGGCATATGTACTTCCTTTGACCAAAGAAATCCGCTGTGTGGTTGACGTTGACAACTCATTATACGAGTCACAAATGGTCAGAGGGGGAGACAATGGGTTGGGAACATCAAGTATCACATAGCAAGCACAAGGGGCTTCAATACGTTGTGGCACGGTGTGGAGACCGTGCACGATGACCAACCAAAGAAGGCATATGTCACTGACCATGACCAAATAATGGTACTAAGTGTGGTAAACTTTGCCAACTCACAAAACGAGTCACAAATGGTCAGGGTGGAAGATAATGGTTTGTGAATACTAGTTTTCTACTAGCAGGTACAAGTACCTTCAACATGTAGTGGCACAATGTGACTTTAATGCACAATGACCAACCAAAGTATGCATATGTCACTAACCATGACAAACAAATCTTACTTCATGTGGTCAATGTTGAAAATGCATAACACAAGTCACAAGGGGTCAGAGGGGAAAACAATGGATTAGGAAGCCTATGTATTGGCTAGAAAGGATAAATAACTTCAATACGTAGTGGCACGGTGTGGCTAATATGCACACGAAACAATAAAACTAGGGATATGTCAGTGATCATGACCAAAGAATTTCAATATGGGTGGTCAATGTTGACCAACCATAACACGGGTCACAAACGGTTAGGAGAGGAAACAATGCTATGAGAATATCGGTTCTCGACTGCCATGTACAACGACCTTCAGTCAGTAGTAGCGCGGTGTGGCTACCATGCACAATGACCGACCAAAGTAGGCATATGTACTGCCTTTGACCAAAGAAATCCGCTGTGTGTAGTCCACGTTGACAGCTCATAATACAAGTCACAAATGGTCATAGGGGGAGACAATGGTTTGGGAACACCACGAATCACATAGCAGGCACAAGGGGCTTTAATACGTTGTCGCAAGGTGTGGAGACCATGCACGATGACCAACCAAAGTAGGCATATGTCACTGACCATGACCAAATAATGTCACTAAGTGTGGTAAACTTTGACAACTAACAACACGAGTCACAAATGGTCAGGGTGGAAGGTAATGGTTTGTGAATACTAGTTATCTACTATAAAGTACAAATACCTTCAATATGTAGTGACGCAATGTGGCTTCAATGCACGTTGACCAACCAAAGTAGGCATATGTCACTGACCATGACCAAATAATGTCACTAAGTGTGGTAAACTTTGACAACTAACAACACGAGTCACAAATGGTCAGGGTGGAAGGTAATGGTTTGTGAATACTAGTTATCTACTATAAAGTACAAATACCTTCAATATGTAGTGACGCAATGTGGCTTCAATGCACGTTGACCAACCAAAGTATGCATATGTCACTGAACATGACAAAAGAGTTTAACTTCACGTGGTCAACGTTGAAAACGCATAACACGAGTCACGAATGGTCTAAGGGGAAAACAATGGGTTGGGAAGACTAGTTATCAACTAGGAAGTACAAAGACCTTCAACAAGTAGTGGCACGGCATGGATAGCGTGCACAGTGACCAACCAAAGGATACATACGTCACTGACGACGACCGAATAAGTGAGCTATGTGTTGTAAACATTGACAACTCACAACACGAGTCACAAATGGTCAGGGTGGAAGGTAATGGTTTGTGGATACTAGTTATCTACTACCAAGTACAAATACCTTCAATGTGTAGTGGCACAATGTGGCTTCAATGCACAGTGACCAACCAAAGTATGCATATGTCACTAAACATGACGAAGACATTTTACTTCATGTGGTCAACGTTGAAAACGCATAAGACGAGTCACAAATGGTCAGAGGGGAAAACAATGTATTGGGAAGCCTATGTATTGGCGAGAAAGGACAAAGAAATTCAATACGTAGTGGCACAGACTGGCGAATATGCACACCAAACAATCAGAATAGGCATATGTCACTGATCATGACCAGAGAATTTCAATATGGGTGGTCAACGTTGACCAACCATAACACGGGTCACAAATGGCCAGGAGAGGAAACAATGCTATGAGAATATTGGTTCTCAACTACCAAGTACAATGACATTCAGTCAGTAGTAGCACGGTGTGGCTACCATGCACAATGACCGACCAAAGTAAGCATATATACTGCCTTTGACCAGAGAAATCCGCTGTGTGTGGTCCACCTTGACCACTCATAATACGAGTCTCAAATGGTCAGAGGGGAAAACAATGGTTTGGGAACACCAAGCATCACATAGCAAGCACAGGGGGCTTCAATACGTTGTGGCACGGTGTGGAGACCGTGCACGATGACCAACCAAAGTAGGCGTATGTCACTGACCATGACCAAATAATGTCACTAAGTGTGGTAAACTTTGACAACTCACAGCACGAGTTACGAATGGTCAGGGTGGAAGGTAATGGTTTGTGAATACTAGTTATCTACTAGCAAGTACAAATACCTCCAATATGTAGTGGCACAATGTGGCTTCAATGCACATTGACCAACCAAAGTATGCATATGTCACTGAACATGACGAACGAATTTCACTTCATGTGGTCAACGTTGAAAACGCATAACACGAGTCACAAATGGTCAGAGGGGAAAACTATGGACTGGGAACGCTAGTTATCAACTAGAAAGTACAAAGACCTTCAACAAGCAGTGGCACAGTATGGCTAGCGTGCACAGTGTCCAACCAAATGATGCATACATCACTGACTACGACCAAATAAGTCCACTATGTGTGGTCAACATTGACAACTCATAACACGAGTCACAAATGGTCAGAGGAAGAGACAATGGTTTGGGAAGCCTTTGTATTGACTAGAAAGGACAAAGAAGTTCAATACGTAGTGGCACGGTGTGGCTAATATGCACACCAAACAACCAAAATAGGCATAAGTCATTGATCATGACCACATAACTTCAATATGGGTGGTCAACGTTGACCAACCATAACACGAGTCACAAAGGGTCGGGACAAGAAACAATGATATGGGAATATCGGTTCTCAACTACCAAGTACAACGACCTTCAGTCAGTAGTAGCACGGTGTGGCTACCATGCACAATCATCGACCAAAGTAGGCATATGTACTGCCTTTGGCCAAACAAATCCGCTGTGTGTGGTCAACGTGGACAATTCATAATACGAGTCACAAATGGTCAGAGGGGGAAACAATGGTTTGGGAACACCAAGTATCACATAGCAAGCACAAGGGGCTTCAATACGTTGTGGCACGGTGTGGAGACCATGCACGATGACCAACCAAAGTAGGCGTATGTCACACACCATGACCAAACAATGTCACTAAGTGTGGTAAAGTTTGACAACTCACAACACGAGTCACAAATGGTCAGAGGGGGAAACAATGGTTTGGGAACACCAAGTATCACATAGCAAGCACAAGGGGCTTCAATACGTTGTGGCACGGTGTGGAGACCATGCACGATGACCAACCAAAGTAGGCGTATGTCACACACCATGACCAAACAATGTCACTAAGTGTGGTAAAGTTTGACAACTCACAACACGAGTCACAAATGGTCAGGGTGGAAGGGAATGGTTTGTAAATACTAGTTATCTACAAGCAAGTACAAATACATTCAATATGCAGTAGCACAATGTGGCTTCAATGGACAGTGACCAACCAAAGTATGCATATGTCACTGATCATGACGAAATGATTTCACTTCACGTGGTTAACGTTGAAAACGCGTAACACGAGTCACAAATGGTCAGAGGGGAAAACAATCGGTTGGGAACACTAATTGTCAACTAGAAAGTACAAAGACCTTCAACAAGTAGTGGCAGGGTATGGCTAGCGTGCACAGTGACCAACCAAATAAGTCCACTATGTGTGGTCAACATTGACAACTCATAACACGAGTCACAGATCGTAAGAGGGAGAGAAAATGGTTTGGGAAGCCTATGTATTGACTAGAAAGGACAAAGAACTTCAATACATAGTGGCACCATGTGGCTAATATGCACACCAAACAACCACACTAGGCATATGTCAGTAATCATGACCACATTATTTCAATATGGGTGGTCAATGTTGACCAACCATAACACGAGACACAAACGGTCAGGACCGGAAACAATGCTATGGGAATATTGGTTCTCAACTGCCAGGCACAACGACCTTCAGTCAGTTGTAGCACGGTATGGCTACCATGTACAATAACCGACCAAAGTAGGCATATGTACTGCCTTTGACCAAAGAAATCCGCTGTGTGTGGTCAATGTTGACAACTCATAATACGAGTCACAAATGGTCAGAGGAGGGATTAATGGTTTAGAAAGACCAAGTATCACAAAGCAAGAACAAGGGGCTTCAATACGTTGTGGCACGGTGTGGAGACCATGCACGATGACCAACCAAAGTAGGCATATGTTACTCACAATGACCAAAGAATGTCACTAAGTGTGGTAAACTTTGACAAGAGAATATCGGTTGAGAATATCGGTTCTCAACGACCAAGTACAATGACCTTCAGTAGGTAGTGGCGCGGTGTGGCTACCATGCACAATGACCAACCAGAGTAGGCATATTTGGTGCCTTTGACCAAATAAATCCGCTGTGTGTGGTCCATGTTGACAACTCATAATACGAGTCACAAATGATCAGAGGGGGGAACAATGGTTTGGGAACACCACGTATCACATAGCAAGCACAAGGGGCTTCAATGCGTAGTGGCACGGTGTGGGGACCATGCATGATGACCAACAAAGTAGGCAAATGTCACTGACCATGACCAAATAATGTCACTAAGTGTGGTAAACTTTGACAACTCACAACACGAGTCACAAATGGTCAGGGTGGGAGGTCATGGTTTGTGAATACTAGTTATCTACTAGCAAATACAAAAACCTTCAATATGTAGTGGCACAATGTGGCTTTGATCCACATTGACCACCCAAAGTATGCATATGTCACTGACCATGACGAAGGAATTTCACTTCATGTGGTCAACGTTGAAAACGCATAACACGAGACACAAATTGTCAGAGGGGAAAACAATGGGTTGGGAACACTAGTTATCAACTAGGAAGTACAAAGACCTTCAACAAGCAGTGGCACGGTATGGCTAGCGTGCACAGTGACCAACCAAAGGATGCATACGTCACTGACTACGACCGAATAAGTCAGTATGTGTGGTCAACATTGACAACTCATAACAAGAGTCACCAATGGTCAGAGGGAGAGAAAATGGTTTGGAAAGCCTATGTATTGACTAGAAAGGACAATGAACTTCAATACGTAGTGGCACGGTGTGGCTAATATGCACACCAAATAACCAAAGTAGGCATATGTCACTGATCATGACCACATAATTTCAATATGGGTGGTCAACGTTGACCAACCATAACACACGTCACAAACGGTCAGGACAGGAAACAATGCTATGGGAATATCTGTTCTCAACTACCAAGTACAACGACCTTCATTCAGTGGTAGCACGATGTGGCTATTATGTACAATGACCGACCAAAGAAGGCATATGTACTGCCTTTGACCAAAGAAATCCGCTGTGTATGGTCAACGTTGACAACTCATAATACGAGTCACAAATGGTCAGAGGGGGAAACAATGGTTTGGAAACACCAAGTATCACATGGTAAGCACATGGGGCTTCAATACGTTGTGGTACGCTGTGGAGACCATGCACGATGACCAGCCAAAGTAGGCATATGTCACTGACCACGACCAAATAATGTCACTTAGTGTGGTTAACTTTAACAACTCAAAACACGAGTCACAAATGGTCAGGGTGGAAGGTAATGGTTTAATAATACTAGTTATCTACTAGCAAGTACAACTACCTTCAATATGTAGTGGCACAATGTGGCCTCAATACACAATGACCAACCAAAGTATGCATATGTCAATAACCATGACGAACAAATTTCACGTATGTGGTCAATGTTGAAAACGCATAACATGAGTCACAAATGGTCAGAGGGGAAAACAATGGATTGGGGACACTAGTTTTCAACTAGCAAGAACAAAGACCTTCAACAAACAGTGGCACGGTATGGCTAGCGTGCACAGTGACCAACCAAAGGATGCATACGTCACTGACTACGACCGAATAAGTCCACTATGTGTGGTCAACATTGACAACTCATAACGCCAGTCCCAAATGGTCAGAGGGAGAGACATTGGTTTAGGAAGCATATGTATTGACTAGAAAGGACAAAGAACTTCAATACGCAGTGGCACGTTGTGGCTTATATGCACACCAAACAATCACACTTGGCATACGTTACTGATCATGACCACAGAATTTCAATATGGGTGGTCAACGCTGACCGACCATAACACGAGTCACAAACGGTGAGAAGAGGAAGCAATGCTATGAGAATATTGGTTCTCAACTACCAAGTACAACGACCTTCAGTCAATAGTAGCACGGTGTGCCTGCCATGCACAATGACCGACTAAAGTAGGCATATGTACTGCCTTTGACCAGAGAAATCCGCTGTGTGTGGTCAACGTTGACAACTCATAATACGAGTCACAAATGGTCAGAGGGGGATGCAATGGTTTGGGAATACTTGGTATCGACTAGCAAGTACAAAGACCTTTTATAAGTGGTGGCACAATATGGCTACCATGCACAATGACCAACCAAAATTTTATTGTGTCATTGAACATCATAAAAAGAGTTTCACTGTGTCTTGTCAAGTTTCCTTCTTACGGCTGGTCAATCACAGCAATGGTTGAGACGTTATTCAAGCTCGAATTTGCAAAATTCAAAACTTAGTCTGCGTCAATTGTTTATGAATAAACTGAATTTGTTATCATCCCTACATTTGAAAACTTCCATATAATATTACACCCCCTTATCTTATACCCTTTACCCATAGGAACCCTTATAAGGTCATTTGGACAACATATGGACACCATGTGAGTTGGCTTAGTGCTTATAGAGTTAGCTTCTGGAGCAATATGTCCTGGATTCAATCCTCGTACGTGCAATATAGATTAAGCTCGCGACCTGT
>SZWC01001704.1:20286-46302 GCA_023375785.1 Penium margaritaceum | reverse complement strand
ATAAGTCCACTATGTGTGGTCAACATTGACAACTCATAACACGAGTCACAAATGGTCAGATGGAGAGACAATGGTTTGGGAAGCCTAGGTATTGACTAGAAAAGACAAAGAACTTCAATACGTAGTGGCACGGTGTGGCTAATATGTACACCAAACAAGAAAACTAGGCATGTGTCACTGACCATGACCACAAAGTTTCAGTATTGGTGGTCAACGTTGACCAACCATAACACGAGTCAAAAACGGCTAGGACAGGAAACAATGCTATGGGAATATCGGTTCTCAACTACCAAGTACAACGGCCTTCAGTCAGTAGTAGCACGGTGTGGCTGCCATGAACAATGACCGACAAAAGTAGGCATATGTACTGCCTTTGACTAAAGAAATCCGCTGTGTGTGGTCAACGTTGACAACTCATAATACGAGTCACAAATGGTCAAAGGGGGAAACAATGGTTTGGGAACACCAAGTATCACATTGCAAGCACAAGGGGCTTCAATACGGTGTGGCACGGTGTGGAGACCATGCACGATGACCAACTTAGGTAGGCATATGTCACTGACCATGACCAAGTAATGTCACTAAGTGTGGTAAACTTTGACAACTCACAACACATGTCACAAATGGCCAGGGTGGAAGATAATGGTTTGTGAATACTAGTTATCTACTATCAAGTACAAATACCTTCAATATGGCGTGGCACAATGTGGCGTCAATGTACAGTGACCAACCAAAGTATGCATATGTCACTGAGTATGACGAAAGGATATCACTTCATGTGGTCAACATTGAAAACGCATAACACGAGTCACAAATGGTCAGACGGGAAAACAATGGATTGGGAACACTAGTTATCAACTAGGAAGTACAAATACCTTCAACAAGCAGTGGCACGGTACGGCTAGCGTGCACAGTGACCAACTGATGGATGCATACGTCACTGAATACGACCATATAAGTCCACTATGTGTGGTCTACATTGACAACTCATGACACGAGTCACAAATGGTCAGATGGAGAGTCAATGGTTTGGGAAGCCTAGGTATTGACTATAAAGGACAAAGAACTTCAATACGTAGTGGCACGGTGTGGCTAATATGTACACCAAACAACAAAATTAGGCATGTGTCACTAACCATGACCACAGAATTTCAATATGGGTGGTCAACGTTGACCAACCATAACATGAGTCACAAACGGCTAGGACAGGAAACAATGCTATGGGAATATCGGTTCTCAACTACCAAGTACAACGACCTTCAGTCAGTAGTAGCACGGTGTGGCTGCCATGCACAATGACCGACAAAAGTAGGCATATGTATTGCCTTTGACCAAAGAAATCCGCTGTGTGTGGTCAACATTGACAACTCACAATACAAGTCACAAATGGTTAAAGGGGGAAACAGTGGTTTGGGAACACCAAGTATTACATTGCAAGGACAAGGGGCTTCAATATGTTGTGGCACGGTGTGGAGACCATGCACGATGACCAACCAAAGTAGGCATATGTCACTGACCATGTCCAAGTAATGTCACTAAGTGTGGTAAACTTTGACAACTCACAACACGAGTCACAAATGGTCAGGGTGGAAGGTAATGGTTTCTGAATACTAGTTATCTACTAGCAAGTACAAATACCTTCAATATGTAGTGGCACAATGTGGCTTCAATGCGCAGTGACCAACCAATACATGCATATGTCACTAACCATGACGAACAAATTTCACTTCATGTGGTCAACGTTGAAAACGCATAACACGAGTCACAAATGGTCAGAGGGGAAAACAATGGATTTTGAAACCTGTGTATTGGCTAGAAAGGACAAAGAACTTCAATACGTAGTGGCACGATGTGGCTAATATGCACACCAAACAATCAAACTAGGCATATGTCACCGATCATGACCAGATAATTTCAATATGGGTGGTCAACGTTGACCAACCATAACACAAGTCACAAACGGTAAGGAGAAGAAACAATGCAATGAGAATATCGGTTATCAACTACCAAGTACAATGACCTTCAGTCAGTAGTAGCGCGGTGTGGCTACCATGCACAATGACCAACCATAGTAGGTATATTTAGTGCCTTTGACCAAAGAAATCCGCTGTGTGTGGACAACTCATAATACGAGTCACAAATGGTCAGAGGGGGAAACAATGGTTTGGGAACACCACATATCACATAGCAAGCACAAGGGGCTTCAATACGTTGTGGCCCGGTGTGGGGACCATGCATGATGACCAACCAAATAAGGCATATGTCACTGACGATGAGCAAATAATGTCACTAAGTGTGGGAAAACTTGAGAACTCACAAGACGAGTCACAAATGGGCAGGGTGGGATGTAAGGGTTTGTGAATACTAGTTATCTACTAGACAATAAAAATACCTTCAATATGTAGTGGCACAATGTGGCTTCAATGCACAGTGACCACCCAAAGTATGCATATGTCACTGACCATGACGAAAGAATTTCACTTCATGTGGTCAACATTGAAAACGCATAACACGAGTCACAAATGGTCAGAGGGGAAAACAATGGGTTGGGAACACTAGTTATCAACTAGGAAGTACAAAGACCTTCAACAAGCAGTGGCACGGTATGGCTAGCGTGCACAGTGACCAACCAAAGGATGCATACGTCACTGACTATGACCGAATAAGTCCACTATGTGTGGTCAACATTGACAACTCATAACACGAGTCACAAATGGTCAGAGGGACAGAAAATGGTTTGTGAAGGCTATGCATTGACTGGAAATGACAAAGAACTTCAATACGTAGTGGCACGGTGTGGCTAATATGCACACCAAACAACCAAACTAGGCTTATATCACTGATCATGACCACATAATTTCAACATGGGTGGTCAACGTTGTCCAACAATAACACGAGTCACAAACGGTCAGGACAGGAAACAATGCTATGGGAATATCGGTTCTCAACTACCAAGTACAACGACCTTCATTCAGTAGTAGCACAGTGTGGCTACCATGCACAATGACTGACCAAAGTAGGCATATGTACTGCCTTTGGCCAAAGAAATCCGTTGTGTGTGGTCACTGTTGACAACTCATAATACGAGTCACAAATGGTCAGAGGGGGAAACAATGGTTTGGGAACGCCAAGTATCACATAGCAAGCACAAGGGGCTTCAATACGTTGTGGCACGATGTGGAGACCATGCACGATGACCAACCAAAGTAGGCATATGTCACAGACCATGACCAAATCATGTAACTAAGTGTGGTAAACTTTGACAACTCACAACACAAGTCACAAATGGTCAGGGTGGAAGGTAATGGGTTGAGAATACAAGTTATCTACTAACATGTACAAATACCTACAATATGTAGTGGCACAATGTGGCTTCAATGCACAGTGACCAACAAAAGTATGCATATGTCATTGAACATGAGGAAAGCATTTCACTTCATCTGGTCAACGTTGAAAACGCATAACACGAGTCACAAATAGTCAGAGGGAAACACAATGGACTGGGAACACTAGTTATCAACTATAAAGTACAAAGACCTTCAACAAGCAGTGGCACAGTATGGCTAGCGTGCACAGTGACCAACCAAAAGATGCATACGTCACTGACTACGACCGAATGAGTCCACTATGTGTGATCAACATTGACAACTCATAACACGAGTCACAAATAGTCAGAGGGAGAGAAAATGGTTTGTGAAGCATGTGTATTGACAAGAAAGGACAAAGAACTTCAATACGTAGTGGCACGGTGTGGCTTATATGCACACCAAACAAGCAAACTAGGCATATGTCACTGATCGTGACCACATAAACTCAATATGGGTGGTCAACGTTGACCAACCATAACACGAGTCACAAATGGTCGGGACAGGAAACAATGCTATGGGAATATCGGTTCTCAACTACTAAGTACAACGACCTTCATTTAGTAGTAGCACGGTGTGGCTACCATGTACAATGACCAACCAAAGTAGGCATATGTACTGCCTTTGACCAAAGAAATCCGCTGTGTGTGGTCAACGTTGACAACTCATAATACGAATCACAAATGGTTAGAGGGGAAAACAATGGTTTGGGAACACCAAGTATCATATGGCAAGGACAAGGGGCTTCAATACGTTGTGGCACGGTGTAGAGACCATGCACGATGACCAACCAAAGTAGGCATGTGTCACTGACCATGACCAAATAATGTCACTAAGTGTTATAAACTTTGACAACTCACAACACGAGTCACAAATGGTCAGGGTCGCAGGTAATGGTTTGTGAATACTAGTTTTCTACTGGCAAGTACATATACCTTCAATGTGTAGTGGCACAATGTGGGTTCAATGCACAGTAACCAACCAAAGTATGCATATGTCAGTGAACATGACGAAAGAATTTCACTTCATGTGGTCAATGTTGAAAACGCATAACACGAGTCACAAATGGTCAGAGGGGAAAACAATGGATTGGGAACACTAGTTATCAACTTGGAAGTACAAAGACCTTCAACAAGCAGTGGCACGGTATGGATAGCGTGCATAGTGACCAACCAAAGGATGCATAAGTCACTGACTACGACCGAATAAGTCCACTATGTGTGGTCAAGATTGACAACACATAACACAACTCACAAATGGTCAGAGGGAGAGACAATGATTTGGGAAGCCTATGTATTGACTACAAAGGACAAAGAACTTCAATACGTAGTGACACGGTGTGGCTAGTATGCACACCAAACAACCAAACTAGGCATATGTCACTGATCATGACCACAACATTTCAATATGGGTGGTCAATGTTGACCAACCATAACATGAGTCACAGACGGTTAGGACAGGAGCAATGCTATGGAAATGTCGGTTCTCAACTACCAAGTACAACGACCTTCATTCAGGAGTAGCACGGTCAGGCTACCATGTACAATGACCGACCAAAGTAGGCATATGTACTGCCTTTGACCAAAGAAATCCGCTGTGTGTGGTCAACGTTGACAACTCATAATACGAGTCACAAATGGTCAGAGGGGGAAACAATGGTTTGGGAACACCAAGTATCACATAGCAAGCACAAGGGGCTTCAATACGTTGTGGCACGGTGTGGAGACCATGCACGATGACCAACCAAAGTAGGCATGTGTCACTGACCATGACCAAATAATGTCACTAAGTGTGGTAAACTTTGACAACTCACAACACGGGTCACAAATGGTCAGGGTGGATGGTAATGGGTTGTGAATACTAGTTATCTACTAGCAAGTACAAATACCTTCAATATGTAGTGGCACAATGTGGCTTCAATACACAGTGACCAACCAAAGAATGCATATGTCACAGAACATCACAAAAGAAGTTCACTTCATGTGGTCAACGTTGAAAACGCATAACACGAGTCACAAATGGTCAGAGGGGAAAACAATGGGTTGGGAACACTAGTTATCAACTAGAAAGTACAAAGACCTTCAACAAGCAGTGGCACGGTATGGCTAGCGTGCACAGTGACCAACCAAAGGATGCATACGTCACTGACTATGACAGAATAAGTCCACTATGTGTGGTCAACGTTGACAACTCCGAACACGAGACACAAATGGTCAAAGGGAGAGACAATGGTTTGGGAAGCCTATGCATTGACTACAAAGGTCAAAGAACTTCAATACGTAGTGGCACGGTGTTGCTAGTATGCACACAACACAACCAAACTAGGCATATGTCACTGATCATGACCACAACATTTCAATATGGATGGTCAATGTGGACCAACCATAACACAAGTCACAAACGGTTAAGACTGGAAACACTAATATGGGAATATCGGTTCTCAACTACCAAGTACAACGACCTTCAGCCAGTAGTAGCACGGTATGGCTACAATGCACAATGACCAACCAAAGTAGGCATATGTACAGCCTTTGACCAAAGAAATCCGCTGTGTGTGCTCAACGTTGACAACTCATGATACGAGTCACAAATGGTCAGAGGGGGAAACAATGGTTTGGGACCACCAAGTATCACATAGCAAGCACAAGGGGCTTCAATACGTTGTGGCACGGTGTGGAGACCATGCACGATGACCAACCAAAGTAGGCATACGTCACCGACCATGACCAAATAATGTCACTAAGAGAGGTAAACTTTGACAACTCACAACACGAGTCACAAATGGTCAGGGTGGAAGGTAATGGTTTGTGAATACTAGTTATCTACTAGCAACTACAAATACCTTCAATATGTAGTGGCACAATGTGGCCTCAATGCACAGGGACCAACCAAAGTATGCTTATGTCAATAACCATGATGAACACATTTCACGTATGTGGTCAATGTTGAAAACGCATAGCACGAGTCACAAATGCTCAGAGGGGAAAACAATGGATTGGGGTTACTAGTTATCAACTAGCTAGTGTAAAGACCTTTAACAAGCAGTGGCACGGTATGGCTAGCGTGCACAGTGACCAACCAAAGGATGCATACGTCACTGACTACGACTGAATAAGTCCACTATGTGTGGTCAACATTGACAACTTATAACACGAGTCACAAATGGTCAGAGGGAGAGACAATGGTTTGGGAAGCCTATGTATTGACTAGAAAGGACAAAGAACTTCAATACGTAGTGGCACGGTGTGGCGTATATGCACACCAAACAACCAAACTAGGCATATGTCACTGATCGTGACCACATAAATTCAATATGGGTGGTCAACGTTGACCAACCATAACACGAGTCACAAACGGTCGGGACAGGAAACAATGCTATGGGAATATCGGTTCTCAACTACCAAGTACAACGACCTTCATTTAGTAGTAGATCGGTGTGGCTACCATGTACAATGACCAACCAAAGTAAGCATATGTACTGCCTTTGACCAAAGAAATCCGCTGTGTGTGGTCAACGTTGACAACTCATAATACGAGTCACAAATGGTCAGAGGGGAAAACAATGGTTTGGGAACATTAAGTATCATATGGCGAGGACAAGGGGCTTCAATACGTTGTGGCACAGTGTAGAGACCATGCACGATGACCAACCAAAGTAGGCATGTGTCACTGACCATGACCAAATAATGTCACTAAGTGTGGTAAACTTTGACAACTCACAACACGAGTCACAAATGGTCAGGGTCGCGGGTAATGGTTTGTGAATACTAGTTTTCTACTATCAAGTACATATACCTTCAATGTGTAGTGGCACAATGTGGGTTCAATGCACAGTAACCAACCAAAGTATGCATATGTCAGTGAACATGACGAAAGAATTTCACTTCATGTGGTCAATGTTGAAAACGCATAACACGAGTCACAAATGGTCAGAGGGGAAAACAATGGATTGGGAACACTAGTTATCAACTTGGAAGTACAAAGACCTTCAACAAGCAGTGGCACGGTATGGATAGCGTGCATAGTGACCAACCAAAGGATGCATAAGTCACTGACTACGACCGAATAAGTCCACTATGTGTGGTCAAGATTGACAACACATAACACAAGTCACAAATGGTCAGAGGGAGAGACAATGGTTTGGGAAGCCTATGTATTGACTACAAAGGACAAAGAACTTCAATACGTAGTGACACGGTGTGGCTAGTATGCACACCAAACAACCAAACTAGGCATATGTCACTGATCATGACCACAACATTTCAATATGGGTGGTCAATGTTGACCAACCATAACATGAGTCACAGACGGTTAGGACAGGAACAATGCTATGGAAATGTCGGTTCTCAACTACCAAGTACAACGACCTCCATTCAGTAGTAGCACGGTCAGGCTACCATGTACAATGACCGACCAAAGTAGGCATATGTACTCCCTTTGACCAAAGAAATCCGGTGTGTGTGGTCAACGTTGACAACTCATAATACAAGTCACAAATGGTCAGAGGGGGAAACAATGGTTTGGGAACACCAAGTATCACATAGCAAGCACAAGGGGCTTCAATACGTTGTGGCACGGTGTGGAGACCATGCACGATGACCAACCAAAGTAGGCATGTGTCACTGACCATGACCAAATAATGTCACTAAGTGTGGTAAACTTTGACAACTCACAACACGGGTCACAAATGGTCAGGGTGGATGGTAATGGGTTGTGAATACTAGTTATCTACTAGCAAGTACAAATACCTTCAATATGTAGTAGCACAATGTGGCTTCAATACACAGTGACCAACCAAAGTATGCATATGTCACAGAACATCACAAAAGAATTTCACTTCATGTTGTCAACGTTGAAAACGCATAACACGAGTCACAAATGGTTAGAGGGGAAAACAATGGGTTAGGAACACTAGTTATCAACTAGAAAGTACAAAGACCTTCAACAAGCAGTGGCACGGTATGGCTAGCGTGCACAATGACCAACCAAAGGATGCATACGTCACTGACTATGACCGAATAAGTCCACTATGTGTGGTCAACGTTGACAACTCAGAACACAAGTCACAAATGGTCAGAGGGAGAGACAATGGTTTGGGAAGCCTATGCATTGACTACAAAGGTCAAAGAACTTCAATACGTAGTGGCACGGTGTTGCTAGTATGCACACAAAACAACCAAACTAGGCATATGTCACTGATCATGACCACAACATTTCAACATGGATGGTCAATGTGGACCAACCATAACACAAGTCACAAACGGTTAAGACTGGAAACACTAATATGGGAATATCGGTTCTCAACTACCAAGTACAACGACCTTCAGCCAGTAGTAGCACGGTATGGCTACAATGCACAATGACCAACCAAAGTAGGCATATGTACAACCTTTGACCAAAGAAATCCGCTGTGTGTGCTCAACGTTGACAGCTCATAATACGAGTCACAAATGGTCAGAGGGGGAAACAATGGTTTGGGAACACCAAGTATCACATAGCAAGCACAAGGGGCTTCAATACGTTGTGGCACGGTGTGGAGACCATGCACGATGACCAACCAAAGTAGGCATACGTCACCGACCATGACCAAATAATGTCACTAAGANGGTAAACTTTGACAACTCACAACACGAGTCACAAATGGTCAGGGTGGAAGGTAATGGTTTGTGAATACTAGTTATCTACTAGCAAGTACAAATACCTTCAATATGTAGTGGCACAATGTGGCCTCAATGCACAGGGACCAACCAATGTATGCTTATGTCAATAACCATGATGAACACATTTCACGTATGTGGTCAATGTTGAAAACGCATAGCACGAGTCACAAATGCTCAGAGGGGAAAACAATGGATTGGGGTTACTAGTTATCAACTAGCTAGTGTTAAGACCTTATACAAGCAGTGGCACGGTATCGCTAGCGTGCAGAGTGACCAACCAAAGGATGCATACGTCACTGACTACGACTGAATAAGTCCACTATGTGTGGTCAACATTGACAACTTATAACACGAGTCACAAATGGTCAGAGGGAGAGACAATGGTTTTGGAAGCCTATGTATTGACTAGAAAGGACAAAGAACTTCAATACGTAGTGGCACGGTGTGGCTTATATGCACACCAAACAACCAAACTAGGCATATGTCACTGATCGTGACCACATAAATTCAATATGGGTGGTCAACGTTGACCAACCATAACACGAGTCACAAACGGTCGGGACAGGAAACAATGCTATGGGAATATCGGTTCTCAACTACCAAGTACAACGACCTTCATTTAGTAGTAGCACGGTGTGGCTACCATGTACAATGACCAACCAAAGTAGGCATATGTACTGCCTTTGACCAAAGAAATCCACTGTGTGTGGTCAACGTTGACAACTCATAATACGATTCACAAATGGTCAAAGGGAGAAACAATGGTTTGGAAACACTGAGTATCACATAGCAAGCACAATGGGCTTCAATACGTTGTGGCACGGTGTAGAGACCATGCACGATGACCAACCAAAGTAGGCATATGTCACTGACCATGACCAAGTAATGTCACTAAGTGTGGTAAGCTTTGACAACTCACAACAGGAGTCACAAATGGTCAGGGTGGACGGTAATGGTCTGTGAATACTAGTTATCTACTAGCAAGTACGAATACCTTCAATATGTAGTGGCACAATGTGGCTTCAATGCAGAGTGACCAACCAAAGTATGCATATGTCACTGAACATGACGAAAGAATTTCACTTCATGTGGTCAACGTTGAAAACGCAAAAAAAGAGTCACAAATGGTCAGAGGGGAAAACAATGGATTGGGAACACTAGTTATCAACTAGGAAGCACAAAGACCTTCAACAAGTAGTGGCACGGTATGGCTGGCGTGCACAGTGACCATCCAAAGGTTGCATACGTCACTGACTACGACCGAATAAGTCCACTATGTGTGGTCAACATTGACAACTCATAACACGAGTCACAAATGGTCAGAGGGAGAGACAATGGTTTGGAAAGCCTATGTATTGACTAGAAAGGACAAAGAACTTTAATACGTAGTGGCATGGTGTGGCTAATATGCACACCAAACAACCAAACTAGGCACATGTCACTGATCATGACCACATATTTCAATATGGGTGGTCAACGTTGACGAACCATAACACGAGTCACAAACGGTCAGAACAGGAAACAATGCTATGGGAATATTGGTTCTCAACTACCAACTACAACGACCTTCATTCAGTAGTAGCACGGTGTGGCTACCATGCACAATGACCGACCAAAGAAGGCATATGTACTGCCTATGACCAAAGAAATCTGCTGTGTGTGGTCGATGTTGACAACTCATAATATGAGTCACAAATGGTCAAAGGGGGAAATAACAGCTTCAAAACACAAAGTATCACATAACAAGCACAAGGGGCTTCAGTACGTTGTGGCACAGTGTGGAGACCATGTACGATGACCAACCAAAGTAGGCATATGTCACTGACGATGACCAAGTAATGTCACTAAGTGTGGTAAACCTTGACACCCACAACACGATTCACAAATGGTCAGGGTCGAAGGTAATGGTTTGTGAATACTAATTATCTACTAGCAAGTAGAAAAACCTTCAATATGTAGTGGCACAATGTGGCTTCAATGCACACTGACCAACCAAAGTATGCATATGTCACTAACCATGACGAACAAATTTCACTTCATGTGGTCAACGTTGAAAACGCATAACACGAGTCACAAATGATCAGAGGGGAAAACAATGGGTTGGGAACACTAGTTATCAACTCCGAAGTACAAAGACCTTCAACAAAAAGTTGCACGGTATGGCTAGCGTGCACAGCGACCAACCAAAGGATGCACACGTCACTGACTACGACCGAATAAGCCAACTATGTGTGGTCAACATTGACAACTCATAACACGAGTCACAAATGGTCAGAGGGAGATACAATGGTTT
Organism: Penium margaritaceum; assembly: GCA_023375785.1. NCBI lineage: Eukaryota > Viridiplantae > Streptophyta > Zygnematophyceae > Desmidiales > Peniaceae > Penium > Penium margaritaceum. The sequence continues at coordinate 34,984 of SZWC01001704.1, read as the reverse complement.
GGGAAGCCTAAGTATTGAGTAGAAAGGACAAAGAACCTCAATACGTAGTGGCACGGTGTGGCTAATATGCACACCAAACAACCAAACTAGGCATGTTTCACTGATCATGACCACAGAATTTCAATATGGGTGGTCAAAGTTGACCAACCATAACACGAGTCACAAACGGGTAGGACATGAAACAATGCTATGGGAATATCGGTTCTCCACTACCACGTACAACGACCTCCAGTCATTAGTAGCACGATGTGGCTACCATGCACAATGGCTGACCAAAGCAAGCATATGAACTGCCTTTGACCAAAGAAATCCGCTGTGTGTGGTCAACGTTGACAACTCATAACACGAGTCACAAATGGTCATAGGGAGAAACAATGATTTGGAAACACCAAGTATCACATAGCAAGCACAAGGGGCTTCAATACATTGTGGCACGGTGTGGAGACCATGCACAATGACCAACCAAGGTAGGCATATGTCACTGACCATGACCATGTAATGTTACTGAGTGTGGTAAACTTTGACAACTCACAACACGAGTCACAAATGGTCAGGGTGGAAGATAATGGTTTGTGAATACTCGTTATCTACTAGCAAGTACAAATACGTTCAATATGTAGTGGCACAATGTGGCTTCAATGCACAGTGACCAACCAAAGTATGCATTTGTCACTAACCATGACGAACAAATTTCACTTCATGTGGTGAACGTTGAAAACGCATAACACGAGTCACAAATGGTCGGAGGGGGAAACAATGGATTGGGAAGCCTATGTATTGGCTAGAATGGACAAAGAGCTTCAACACGTAGTGGCACGGTGTGGCTAATATGCACACCAAACAATCAACCTAGGCATATGTCATTGATCATGACCAGAGAATTTCAATTTGGGTGGTCAACGTTGACCAACCATAACACGAGTCACAAAGGGTCAAGAGAGGAAACAATTATATGAGAATATTGGCTCTCAACTACCAAGTACAATTACCTTCAGTCAGTAGTAGCGCGGTGTGGCTACCATGCACAATGACCGACCAAAGTAGGCATATTGACTGCCATTCACCAAATGAATCCGCTCTTTGTGCTCCAAGTTGACAACTCATAATACGCGTCACAAATAATCAGAGGGGGAAACAATGGTTTGGGAACACCACGTATCACATAGCAAGCACAAGGGGCTTCAATACGTTGTGGCACGGTATAAGGACCATGCAGGATGACCGACAAAGTAGGCATATGTCACTGACCAAGACCAAATAATGTCACTAAGTGTGGTAAACTTTGACAACTCACATCACGAGTCACAAATGGTCAGGGTGGAAGGTAATGGTTTGTAAATACTAGTGATCTACTAGCAAATACAAATACCATCAATATGTAGTGGCACAATGTGGCTTCAATGCATAGTGACCGACCAAAGTATGCATATGTCACTGAACATGACGAAAGAATTTCACTTCATGTGGTCAACGTTGAAAACGCATAACACGAGTCACAAATGGTCAAAGGGGACAACAATGGATTGAGAACACTAGTTATCATATAGGAAGTAAAAAGATATTAAAAAAGAAGTGGCATGGCATGGCTAGCGTGCACAGTGACCAACCAAAAGACGCACACGTCACTGACTACAACCGAATAAGTCCACTATGTGTGATCAACATTGACAACTCATAACACGAGTCAAAAATGGTCAGAGGGAGATACAATGGTTTGGGAAGCCTATGTATTGACTAGAAATGACAAAGAACCTCGATACGTAGAGGCGCGGTGTGGATAATATGGACACCAAACAACCAAACTAGGCATATGTCACTGATCATGACCACAGAATTTTAGTATGGGTGGTCAACGTTGACCAACCATAACACGAGTCACAAACAAGCAGGAGAGGAAACAATGATATGGGAATATCAGTTCTCAACAACCGAGTACAATGACCTTCAGTCAGTAGTAGCACGGTGTGGCTACCATGCACGATGACCGACCAAAGTAGGCATATGTACTGCCTTTGACCAAAGAAATCCGCTGTGTGTGGTCAACGTTGACAACTCATAATACGAGTCACAAATGGTCAGGGGGGAAAACAATGGTTAAGGAACACCAAGTATCACATAGCAACCACAAGGGGCTTCAATATGTCGTGGCACGGTGTGGATACCATGCATGATGACCAACCAAAGTAGGCATATGTCACTAACCATGACAAAGTAATGTCACTAAGTGTGGTAATTCTTGACAACTCACAACACGAGTCACAAATAGTCAGAGTGGAAGGCAATGGTTTGTGAATACTAGTTATCTACTAGCAAGTAGAAATACATTCAATTTGTAGTGGCACAATGTGGCTTCAATGCACAGTGACCACCCAAAGTATGCATATGTCACTGACCATGACGAAAGAATTTTACTTCATTTGGTCAACGTTTCAAACGCATAACACGAGTCACAAATGGTCAGAGGGGAAAACAATGGGTTGGGAACACTAGTTATCAACTAGGAAGTACAAAGACCTTCAGCATGCAGTGGCACGGTATGGCTAGCGTGCAAAGTGACCAACCAAAGGATGCATACGTCACTGACTACGACTGAATATGTCCACTATGTGTGGTCAATATTGACAAGTCATAACACGAATCACAAATGGTCAGAGGAAGAGAGAATGGTTTGGGAAGCCTATGAATTGACTAGAAAGGACAAAGAACTTCAATACGTAGTGGCACGGTGTGGCTAACATGCACACCAAACAACCAAACTAGGCATATGTCACTGATCATGACCACATAACTTCAATATGGGTGGTGAACGTTGACCAAGCATAACACGAGTCACAAACGGTCAGGACAGGAAACAATCCTATGGGAATATCGGATCTCAACTACCAAGTACAACCACCTTCACTCTGTACTAGCATGGTGTGGCTACCATGCACAATGACCGACCAAAGTAATTATAATTACTGCCTTTGACCAAAGAAATCCGCTGTGTGTGGTCAACGTTGACAGCTCATAGTACGAGTCACAAATGGTCAGAGGGGGAAACAATGGTTTGCGAACACCAAGTATCACATAGCAAGCACAAGGGACTTCAAAACATTGTCGCACGGTCTTGAGACCATGCACGATGACCAACCAAAGTAGGCATATGTCACTGACCATGACCAAATAATGTCACTAAGTGTGGTAAACTTTGACAACTCACAACACGAGTCACAAATGGTCATGGTGGAAGGTAATGGTTTGTGAATACTAGTTATCTACTAGCAAGTACAAATACCTTCAATATGTAGTGGTACAAGGTGGCTTCAATGCACAGTGACCAACCAAAGTATGCATATTTCACTGAACATGACCAAAGAATTTCACTTCATGTGGTCAACGTTGAAAACGCATAACACGAGTCACAAATGGTCAAAGGGGAAAACAATGGATTGGGAACACTGGTTATCAACTAGGAAGTACAAAGACCTTCAACAAGCAGTGACATGGTATAGCTAGCGTGCACAGTGTCCAACCAAAGTATGCATACATCACTGACTACGACCGAATAAGTCCACTATGTGTGGTCAACATTGACAACTCATATCAAAAGTCAGAAAGGGTCAGAGGGAGAGACAATGGTTTGGGAAGCCTGTGTATTGACTAGAAAGGACAAAGAACCTCAGTACGTAGTGGCACGGTGTGGCTTATATGCACACCAAACAACCAAACTAGGCATATGTCAGTGATCATGACCACAGAATTTCAATATGGGTGGTCAACGTTGACCAACCATAACACGAGTCACAAACGGTCAGGACAAGAAACAATGCTATGGGAGTATTGGTTCTCAACTCCCAAGTACAACCACCTTTAGTCAGTAGTAGCACGGTGTGGCTATCATGCACAATGACCGACCAAAGTAGGCATATGTACTGCCTTTGACCAAAGAAATCTGCTGTGTGTGGTCAACGTTGACAACTCATCGTACAAGTCACAAATGGTCAGAGGGGGAAACAATGGTTTGGGAACACCAGGTATCACATAGTAAGCACAAGGGGCTTCAATACGTTGTGGCACGGTGTGGAGAACATGCACGATGACCAACCAAAGGAAGCATATGTCACTGACCATGACCAAGTAATGTCACTAAGTCTGGTAAACTTTGACAACTCACAACACGAGTCACAAATGGTCATGGTGGAAGGTAATGGTTTGTGAATACTAGTTATTTACTAGCAGGTACAAATACCTTCAATATGTAGTGGCACAATGTGGCTTCAATGCACAGTGACCAACCAAAGTGTGCATATGTCACTAACCATGACAAACAAATTTCACTTCATGTGGTCAACGTTGAAAAACGCATAACACGAGTCACAAATGGTCAGAGGGGAAAACAATGGGTTGGGAACACTAGTTATCAACTATGAAGTACAAAGACCTTCAACAAGCAGTGGCACGGTATGGCTAGCGTGCACAGTGACCAACCAAAGGATGCATACGTCACTGACTACAACCGAATAAGTCCACTATGTGTGGTCAACATTGACAACTCATAACACGAGTCACAAATGGTCAGATGGAGAGAAAATGGTTTGGGAAGCCTATGTATTGACTATAAAGAACAAAGAACTTCAATACGCAGTGGCATGGTGTGGCTAATATGCACACCAAACAACCAACCTAGGCATATGTCACTGATCATGCCCACATACTTTCAATATGGGTGGTCAACGTTGCCCAACCTTAACACGAGTCACAAACGGTCAGGACAAGAAACAATGCTATGGCAATATCAGTTCTCAACTAACAAGTACAACGACCTTCATTCAGTAGTAGCACGGTGTGGCTACCATGTACAATGACCGACCAAAGTAGGCATATGTACTGCCTTTGACCAAAGAAATATGCTGACTGTGGTTAACGTTGGCAACTCATGATACGAGTCACAAATGATCAGAGGGGGAAACAATGGTTTGGGAACACCAAGTATCACATACCAAGCACAAGGGACTTCATTACGTTGTGGCACGGTGTGGATACAATGCACGATGACCAACCAAAGTAGGCATATGTCACTGACCATGACCAAATAATGTCACTAAGTGTTGTAAACATTGACAGCTCACAACACGAGTCACAGATGGTCAGGGTGGAAGGTAATGGTTTGTGAATACTAGTTATCTACTGACAAGAACAAATACCTTCAATATGTTGTGGCACAATGTGGCTTCAATGCACAGTCACCAACCAAAGTATGCATATGTCACTGAACATGACGAACATATTTCACTTCATGTGGTCAACGTTGAAAACGCATAACACGAGTCACAAATGGTCATAGGGGAAAACAATGGATTGGGAACACAAGTTATCAACTAGGAAATACAAAGACCTTCAACAAGCAGTGGCATGGTATGGCTAGCGTGCTCATGACCAACCAAAGGACGCATACGTCACTGTCTACTACCGAATAAGTCCACTATGTGGGGTCAACATTGACAACTCATAACACGAGTCCCAGATGGTCAGAGGGGGGGACAAAGGTTTGGGAAGCCTATGTATTGACTAGAAAGGACAAAGAACTTCAAAACGTAGTGGCACGGTGTGGCTAACATGCACACCAAACAACCAAACTAGGCATATGTCACTGATCATGACCGCACAATTTCAATATGGGTGGTCAACGTTGACCAACCATAACACGAGTCACAAACGGGCACGACAGGAAACAATGCTATGGGAATTTCAGTTCTCAACTACCAAGTGCAACGGCCTTCAGTCAGTAGTAGCACGGTGTGGCTACCATGCACAATGACCGACCAAAGTAGGCATATATACTTCCTTTGACCAAAGAAATCCACTGTGTGTGGTCAACGTTGACAACTCATAATGCGAGTCACAAATGGTTAGAGGTGGGAACAATGGTTTGGGAACACCAAGTATCACATAGTATGCACAGGGGCCTTCAATACGCTGTGGCACGGTGTGGAGAACATGCACGATGACCAGCCAAAGTAGGCATATGTCACTGACCATGACCAAATAATGTCACTAAGTGTGGTAAACCTTGCAACCCACAATGCGAGTCACAAATGGTCAAGGTGGAAGGTAATGGTTTGTGAATACTAGTAATCTACTAGCAAGTACAAACACCTTCAATATGTAGTGGCACAATCTGGCTTCAATACACAGTGACCACCTAAAGTATGCATATGTCACTGACCATGACGAAAGAATTTCACTTCATGTGGTCAATGTTGAAAACGCATAACACGAGTCACAAATGGTGAGAGGGGAAAACAATGGGGTGGGAACACTAGTTATCAACTAGGAAGTACAAAGACCTTCAACAAGCAGTGGCACGGTATGGCTAGCGTGCACAGTGACCAACCAAAGGATGCATACGTCACTGACTACGACCAAATAAGTCCACTATGTGTGGTCAATATTGACATCTCATACCACGAGTCACAAATGGTAAGAGGGAGAGAGAATGGTTTGGGAAGCCTATGTATTGACTAGAAAGGACAAAGAACTTCAATACGTTGTGGCACAGTGTGGCTTATATGCACATCAATCAACCAAACTAGGCATATGTCACTGATCATGACCACATGATTTCAATATGGGTGGTCAACGTTGACCAACCATAACACGAGTCACAAACGGTCAGGACAGGAAACAATGCTATGGGAATATCGGTTCTCAACTACCAAGTACAACGACCTTCATTCAGTAGCAGCACGGTGTGGGTACCATGCACAATGAACGACCAAAGTAGGCATATATACTTCCTTTGACCAAAGAAATCCGTTGTGTTTGGTCAATGTTGACAACTCATAATACGAGTCACAAATGGTCAGAGGGGGAAACAATGGTCTGGGAACACCAAGTATCACATAGTAAGCACAAGGGGCTTCAATACGTTGTGGCACGGTGTGTAGAACATGCACGATGACCAACCAAAGTAGGCATATGTCATTGACCATGACCAAGTAATGTCACTAAGTGTGGTAAACTTTGACAACCCACAATACGAGTCACAAATGGCAAGGGTGGTAGGTAATGGTTTGTGAATACTAGTTATCTACTAGCAAGTACAAATACCTTCAATATGCAGTGGCACACCGTGGCTTCTATGCACACTGACCACCTAAAGTATGCATATGTCACTGACCATGACGAAGTAATTTCACTTCATGTGGTCAACGTTGAAAACGCATAACACGAGTCACAAATGGTGAGAGGGGAAAACAATGGGGTGGGAACACTAGTTATCAACTAGGAAGTACAAAGACCTTCAACAAGCAGTGGAACGGTATGGCTAGCGTGCACAGTGACCAACCAAAGGATGCATACGTCACTGGCTACGACCGAAGTCCACTATGTGTGGTCAACATTGACAACTCATAACGCCAGTCCCAAATGGTCAGAGGGAGAGACAATGGTTTGGGAAGCACATGTATTGACTATAAAGGACAAAGAAGTTCAATACGTAGTGGCACAGTGTGGCTAATATGCACACCAAACAATCAAATTTGGCATATGTTACTGATCATGACCACAGAATTTCAATATGGGTGGTCAGCGCTGACCAACCATAAGACCAGTCACAAACGGGAAGAAGAGGAAACAATGCTATGAGAATATCGGTTCTCAACTACCAAGTACAATGACGTTCAGTCAGTAGTAGCACGGTGTGCCTACCTTGCACAATGACCGACCAAAGAAGGCATATGTATTGCCTTTGACCAGAGAAATCTGTTGTGTGTGGTCAACATTGACAACTCATAATTCGAGTCACAACTGGTCAGAGGGGGGAAACAATGGTTTGGGAATACTTGGTATCAACTAGCAAGTACAAAGACCTTCCATAAGTGGTGGCACGGTATGGCGACCATGCACAATGACCGACCAAAATGTTCTTGTGTCATTTAATATCATAAAAAGAGTTTCACTGTGTCTTGTCAACTTTCCTTCGTACTGCTGGTCAATCACAGCAATGGTTGATAGGTTATTCAAGCTCGAAGTTGCAAAATTCAAAACTTAGTCTGTGTCAATTGCTTATGAATAAACTGAAATTGTTATCATCCATTCCTTTGAAAACTACCCTATGATCGTACACCCCCTTATTTTATGCCATTTACCCATAGGAACCCTTATAATGTCATTTGGACAACATATGAACACCATGTGAGTTGGCTTACTACTTATAGAGTTAAATTCTAGAGCGATAGCTCCTGGATTTGAATCCTCGTACGCGCAATATAACATAGGCTTGCGACCTTTGGGGGGGGGGGGGGGGGGCTGTCGGGTATTATCTCGCAGATCGCTTCAAGGGGTGCAACCACTGAGGAAATATAGAGTGACAATGCAGGTTTGTCTCCGGAGTCACAAGATCAACACCCGAACGGTCCAACGACAGACAAGCTGTGCGAGCCTCGCCAAGACCAAAACCAACGGCCGCATACCACAACGGCCTCTGCAAAACGCACGTGCGAAGGTTGTGCCTACACTCACCACTCCCCTATGCGTACGACTAGCAAAGCCAAATCGTGGTCTCGAGGCGCTCCCAAATCTCGCACTTGCCCGAGCCGCTATCTCTATGCTTGCTTGACAAAGCGCGCTAGGCTAGACCTTTCCTATTTGTATTCCTTGTACTACATTCTATAATCAATCCATTGGATTCCTTTCAGGCTCGCCCTTTGGACCGCCTCTAGTCTCTCCTGCCTTCCATTCTCAGTTCAGCGCCCGTGCTCTTGCACTACGCCCTCTCACTTCTGCTAAGCGTCACTCATACGTCAGTAACGCTCGCACCTTCAAGGAAGCTTCCGGCCTTCCCTCAAGGTGCTGCGTCCACTCGCTTCCTGCAAACATCTCAGTGCTCGCACCTTTTGTGTCGCGCCCAGGCCTTTCCCTTATCATCCTTCATCATCTTCCGGTTCCACTTGTCGTCCTATCGCCGCTTCCACTTTGCTTCTGCTCGTGCTCCTGTCCACCATTGAAACGCTCATCTCTCCGACTGCATTTAGTATGCGACAGCACTTGCAATCTTTTGACATGGTATCAGAGCTCAAGTAACACCCTTGGCTCCATCATGCTCGCCGTCATCGGCCTCACCCACTCCTGTCAAAATCCTCCGCCTCGAAGAACTGTGGTTGTCAGAACAACTGCGATGGCAGTGCTTCTTCTGCCTAAGGTATCGTGGCAGCACCACACCACTTCCTCTTGGTAAAATTGCAAGCAAGAGGTTCTGCCCCTGCGCCCACTCCATCAGCAAGCAATTTCCGCTCATTCATCATCTCCACCATCAGTGCACGAGGTTGTGTCCCTGCACCCATCCTCATTTTCTTTTCAGCAGCATCTCCACAATCAAAGCGCGTCAACATCTTGGTATCCCTTTATTTTGGTCAAGAGCTATCAGCACACTCTCATTGCCACAGTAGAATATCCTCAACCATCTCCACTTGCCCATTCTTTCCATCGTCTCATCGTCAACTCCATCATGGCATCCTCTCTCACTCTGTCTGGTCTTCCCCAGATCACTGTAAAGCCGGATTGTACCAGCAACTACAAACTGTGGAGCTACTGAGTGTCCCTTTTCTTTGGAACACAAAAGGTTGAGGGAGTCACCCTCAGCCATCTGATCACCATCTCGGACACTGGAATAGAACCACCTGACGCCATCTCCTCCTCCTCAACTGCAACTACATCAACCACTCCCAGTGGAGACCCCTCCGGTGGATCTGTATCTCACCCTGCTCCTTCAAATGCCTCTCCCTCCTCTTCTCCCATTGCCCCCGCTACTACCATCAGCCGCGCCTCCTGGGAAGTCGCCAACAGCACTGCCCTCATGGCCATCATGACCACCTCCTCTCCTGAATTGCATGAAGACATCTGCACCCTCGGCAGCAAGACTCACGAAGTGTGGAAAGCCCTTGAAGATCGCTTCAGCAACAACACCTCCACCGCCTGCGGAATTAAGATCATGTTACTCTTCTACCTGCCCTTCACCGCCCATACCATCATGGGTAGTTACATTGCAGCCGTCAGCACCATTGCCCGCGATCTCAAGGAAATGAAGATTGACCTTCTTCCTACTGTCGTCTGCACCGGCATCACCTCCGGCCTTCCTCGTCTGTATGATATCATCCGCCAAATCTTACTACAGCTGCCTGTTGATCAACTCACCCTCGCTGTCATCAGCCCCAAACGCATGGCAGCAGAACAGGACTACGTCGCCAAGCAAGCACGCGAGACTACCATTGCCACCAACTCGTTTGAAACAATGGTTGCCACCACTTACAACCGCATGGTCAACCGCTTCCCCGCCTGTTCCCACACCATCCGCCACGGTCCATTCAAAGTAACAAGGTGTGGCCGCTGCAACCACCCGCCTCAGGTCTGTGATCATCGCGCTACTGACGAGTGGCTGGATCATAACCCCGGCAAGTCCTATGGTGAACAACCCAACTGGGCGGAAGAGCGTCGTCAGCTCTACTACAACCGGATGGGAAGCTTGAACTGGCGTTCAACCCTAGCCATTAACATGGAAACTCCATCTTCTCCTGCCACCCTGCTGCCGTGAATCCTGCTCCTAACAATGCTGTCATGTTAGGAGTAGTTGAGCCAGTGACTAAGATTGGATCTGAGGAGTATGGTTCTGAGATGTACACCACGTCCTCCTCTCCACAGTCACTTCCTCTTCATTCGCGATCAATACTCACAGCACTGCACTATCCTCTCCCTTCGCACATTGACCGGGGCTGTTCTTGCACTCAGGGACTGGCTAAATCAACAGACCAGACACTTTGACCGACCACCCCGCCTCATCCTCTCCAACACCTCTCACGCACCTCTTCACACCTTTCTCACAAGCTACTGCACAACTCACGGAACACTACTGACCGCATCCCCCACCCATGGCAAGCTTCTCATCAATCGTCTACTGCAGGAAGCAGACTACTTCATGAAGACGCATTACATGACCTCACAGATCTGGACTGCCTGCCTTTGCAGTGTTGTCATCGCCCATAACCTGCGTAGATCCAAGTACGGCCCGAGTCCGGGAACTGTATGGATACGTGATCGGAATCAATCGGCCTCTTACTGCAAGCCCACATTGCCTCACTGCAACTCAACAGAACTTTCCTCCACACTACTGACAAAGTGATCCTTTCCCCTTGCTGAAGATCCCTCAACCACTGCACTCACTGTCAAAACTCAAAAACTGCTGCATCGCCCAGGGTTTCCTTTCTTCTCTCTGCGACCTGGTGCTAAGGCGTCCACTGCGTCCAAAACCTCCCAATCTTTCTCTGTGCTGCACTCCCACAAAAGCAGGACTCACATGCCTACCATTCAAGGCTTGCACCCCTCTCCCGATCTAAGGGGGGGTCAGATACTATCTCGGAGATCGCTTCAAGGGGTGCACCCACTGAGCAAATAAAGAGTGACAATGCAGGTTCATCTCCCGAGTCACAAGATCAACACCCGAACGGTCCTAGGACCGACAAGCTGTGCGAGCCTAGCCAAGACCAAAACCAACGGCCGCATACCACAACTGCCCAGGCGAAACGCACTTGCAAAGATCGTGCCTGCACTCACCACTCCCCTATGCGTACGGCTAGCAAAGCCGAATCGTGGTCTCGAGGTGCTCCCTAATCTCGCACTTGTCCGAGCCGCTATCTTTATGCTCGCTCGACGAAGCGCTAGGCTAGACCTTTCCTATTTGCATTGCTTGTACTACATTCTATAATCAATACATTGGATTCCATTCAGGCTTGCCCTTTGAACTGCCTCCAGTCTCTCCTGCCTTCCATTCTTAGCTCTGCGCGTGCGCTCTTGCACTGCGCCCTCTCAAGTCTGCTAAACGTCACTCATACGTCAGCAACGCTCGCACCTTCAAGGAAGCTTCCCGCCTTCCCTCAAGGTGCTGCGTCCACTCCCTTCCTGCAGAGATCTCAGCGCTCGCTCCTTTGGTGTCCCGCCCAGGCCTTTCCCTTATCATCCTTCATCATCTTCCGGTTCCACTTGTCGTCCTATCACCGCTTCCACTTCGCTTCTGCTCGTGCTTCTGTCCACCATTGAAACGCTCGTCTCTCCGACCGCGTCCACTGTGTGGCAGCACTTGCAATCTTATGACAGGGGCGAATGTGTTGTGCTACCTCGACTCTACCTTCGAGCCTAAGCCGTAGGGGGGTAAGGGGTGTCATAATGCAGTCACAAATCAGTCCTCCAGGTCATCCACGGAACATCCCTCTAGGGGGGTGGGAGGGAGTATTCCAGTGAAGGCACCTACGCGTAACAAATACAAACAAACCGACCTGGTGTCAAAGGGAGAAACCGTTTGCTATTTATTGACTAGCAAGTGCAAATACTTTCAACAAGTACTGGAAGGGTGTGGCTACCATGTACAATGACCAACCGGATTAGGCATGTGCCACTTACCATGACCAAACAATTTTACAATGTATGGTTAACGTTAACAACCCATAATATAGGCCACGAATTGTCAGAGGGGGAAACAATGGGTTGGGAACACCAAGTATCACATAGCAAGCACAAGGGGCTTCAATACGTTGTGGCACGGTGTGGAGACCATGCACGATGACCAACCAAAGAAGGCATATGTCACTGACCTTGATCAAATAATGTCACAACGTGTGCTAAACTTTGACAACTCATAACACGAGTCACAAATGGTCAGGGTGGAAGATAATGGTCTGTGAATACTAGTTATATACTAGCAAGTACAAATACCTTCAATATGTTGTGGCGCAATGTGGCTTCAATGCACACTGACCAACCAAAGTATGCATATGTCACTAACCATGACCAACAAATATCACGTCATGTGGTCAACGTTGAAACACATAACAGGAGTCACAAATGGTCAGGGAGGAAAACAATGGGTTGGGAAGACTATGAATAAACTAGCAAGTACAAAGACCTTTAACAATAAGTGGCACGGTATGGCTAGCGTGCACAATGACCAACCAAAGGATGCATACGTCACTGACTACGACCGATAAGTCCACTATGTGTGGTCAACGTTGACAACTCAGAACACGAGTTACAAATGGTCAGACGGAGAGACAATGGTTTGGTAAGCCTATGTATTGGCTAGAAAGGACAAGGAAATTCAATACGTTGTGGCACGGTGTGGCTAATATGCACACAAAACAATCAAACTAGGCATATGTCACTGATCATGGCCACAGAATTTTAATATGGGCGGTCAACGTTGACCAACCATAGCACGAGTCACAAACGGTCAGGATAGGAAACAATGCTATGAGAGTATTGGTTCTCAACTACCAAGTAGAACGACCTTCATTGAGTAGTAGCACGGTGTGGCTACCATGCACAATGACCGACCAAAACAGGCATGTGTACTTCCTTTGACCAAAGAAATCCGCTGTGTGTGGTCAACGTTTACAACTCACAATACGAGTCACAAATGGTCAGAGGGGGAAACAATGGTTTGGGAACATCATGTATCACATAGCAAGCACAAGGGGCTTCAATACGTTGTGGCATAGTGTGGAGACCATGCATGATGACCAATCAAAGTAGGCATATGTCACTGACCATGACCAAATAATGTTACTACGTGTGGTAAACTTTGACAACTCACAACACAAGTCACAAATGGTCAGGGTGGAAGGTAATGGTTTGTGAATACTAGTTATCTACTACCAAGTACAAATACCTTCAATATGAGGTGGCACAATGTGGATTCAATTCACAGTGATCAACCAGAGTATGGATATGTCACTAACCATGACGAACAAATTTTACTTCATGTGGTCAACATTAAAAACGCATAACACGAGTCACAAATGGTCAGAGGGGAGAACAATGGACTGGGAAGCCTATGTATTGGCTAGAAAGGACAAAGAACTTCAATACGTAGTGCCACGGTGTGGCTAATATGCACACCAAGCAATTAAACTAGGCATATGTCACTGACCATGACCAGATAACTTCAATATGGGTGGTCAACGTTGACCAACCATGACACGGGTCACAAATGGTCAGGAGAGGAAACAATGCTATGAGAATATCGGTTTGCAACTACCAAGTACAACAACCTTCAGTCAGTAGTAGCACGATGTGGCTACCATGCACAGAGACCAACCAAAGTAGGCATATGTACTGCCTTTGACCAAAGAAATGTGATGTGTGTGGTCAACGTTGACAACTCGAAGTACGAGTCAGAAATGGTCAGAGGGGGAAACAATGGTTTGGGAACACCACGAATCACATAGCAAGCACAAGGGGCTTCAGTGTGTGTGGCACTTTGTGGAGACCATGCATGATGCCCAGCCAAAGTAGGCATACGTCACTGACCATGACCAAATAATGTCACTAAGTGTGGTAATCTTTGTCAACTCACAACACGAGTCACAAATGGTCAGGGTGGAAGGAAGTGGTTTGTGAATACTAGTTATCTACAAGCAAGTACAAATACCTTCAAAATGAAGTGGCACAATGTGGCTTCAATGCACAGTGACCAACCAAAGTAAGCATATGTCACTGATCATGACGAAAGAATTTCACTTCATGTGGTCAACGTTGAAAATTCATAACACGAGTCACAAATGGTCAAAGGGGAAAACAATGGGTTGAGAACGCTAGTTGTCAACTAGGATGTACAAAGACCTTCAACAAGCAGTGGCACCGTATGGCTAGCATGCACAGTGACCAACCA
>SZWC01001704.1:10236-20268 GCA_023375785.1 Penium margaritaceum | reverse complement strand
ATGGTCAGGGTGGAAGGTAATGGTTTGTGAATACTAGTTATCTACTAGCAAGTACAAATACCTTCAATATGTAGTGGCACAATGTGGCTTCAATGCACAGTGACCAACCAAAGTAAGCATATGTCACTGATCATGACGAAAGAATTTCACTTCATGTGGTCAACGTTGAAAATTCATAACACGAGTCACAAATGGTCAAAGGGGAAAACAATGGGTTGAGAACGCTAGTTGTCAACTAGGATGTACAAAGACCTTCAACAAGCAGTGGCACCGTATGGCTAGCATGCACAGTGACCAACCAAAGGATGCATACCTTACAGACTACGACCGAATAAGTCCACTATGTGTGGTCAACATTAACAACTCATAACACGAGTCACAAATGGTCAGAGGGAGAGACAATGGTTTGGGAAGCCTATGTATTGACTACAAGACAAAGAACTTCAATACGTAGTGGCACGGTGTGACCAATATGTGCACCAAACAACCAAACTAGGCATATGTCACTGATCATGACTACAGAATTTCAACATGGGTGGCCAACGTTGACCAACCATAAAACGAGTCACAAACAGTCAGGATAGGAAACAATGCTATGGGAATATCGGTTCTCAACTACCAAGTACAACGACCTTCAGTCAGTAGTAGCATGGTGTGGCTACCATGCACAATGACCGACCAAATAAGGCATATGTACTGCCTTTGACCAAAGAATTCCGCTGTGTGTGGACAACGTTGACAACTCATAACATGAGTTACAAATGGTCAGAGCGGGAAACAATGGTTTGGGAACACCAAGTATCACATAGCAAGCACAAGGGGCTTCAATACGTTGTGGCACGGAGTGGACACCATGCACGATGACCAACCAAAGTAGGCATATGTCACTGACCATGACCAAGTAATGTCACTAAGTGTGGTAAACTTCGACAACTCACAACACGAGTCACAAATGGTCAGGGTGGAAGGTAATGGGTTGTGAATACTAGTTATCTACTAGCAAGTACAAATACCTTCAATATGAAGTGGCACAATGTGGTTTCAATGCATAGTGACCAACCAAAGTATGCATATGTCACTAACCATGACAAACAAGTTTTACTTCATGTGGTCAACGTTGAAAACGCATAACACGAGTCACAAATGGTCAGAGGGGAAAACAATGGATTGGGAAGCCTATGTATTGGCTAGAAAGGACAAAGAACTTCAATACGTAGTGACACGGTGTGGCTAATATGCACACCAAGCAATCAAACTAGGCATGAGTCACTGACCATGACCAGAGAATTTCAATATGGGTGGTCAACGTTGACCAACCATAACACGGGTCACAAGCGGTCAGGAGTGGAAACAATGATTTGAGAACATCAGTTTGTAACTACCAAGTACAACGACATTCAGTCAGTAGTACCACGGTGTGGCTACCATGCACAATGACCGACCAAAGTAGGCATATGTATTGCCTTTGACCAAAGAAATCCGCTGTGTGTGACCCACGTTGACAACTCATAACACGAGTCACAAATGGTCAGAGGGGGAAAGAATGGTTTGGGAACACCACGAATCACATAGCACGCACAAGGGGCATTAATACGCTGTGGCACAGTGTGGAGACCATGCACGATGCCCAACCAGAGTAGGCATACGTCACTGACCATGACCAAATAATGTCAGTAAGTGTGGTAAACTTTGACAACTCACAACACGAGTCACGAATGGTCAGGGTGGAAGGTATTGGTTTGTGAATACTAGTTATCTAATAGCAAGTACAAATACCTTCAATATGTAGTGGCACAATGTTGCTTCAATGCACAGTGAGCAACCAAAGTATGCATATGTCACTAAACATGACGAAAGAATTTCACTTCATGTGATCAACGTAAAAAATGCATAACACGAGTCACAAATGGTCAAAGGGGAAAACAATGGGTTGGGATCGCAAGTTATCAACTAGGAAGTACAAAGACCTTCAACAAGCAGTGGCACGGTATGACTAGCATGCACAGTGACCAACCAAAGGATGCATACGTCACTGACTACGACCGAATAAGTCCACTATGTGTGGTCAACATTGACAACTCATAACACGAGTCACAAATGGTCAGAGGGAGAGACAATGGTTTGGGAAGCCTATGTATTGACTAGAAAGGACAGAGAACTTCAATATGCAGTGGCACGGTGTGGCTAATACGCACACCAAACAACCAAACTATGCAGATGTCACAGATCATGACCACAGAATTTCAATATGGGTGGCCAACTTTGACCAACCATAACACGACTCACAAACGGTCAAGACAGTAAACAATGCTATGGGAATATCGGTTCTCAACTACCAAGTACAACAACCTTCAGAAAGTAGTAGCACGGTGTGGCTACCATGTACAGTGACCCACCAAAGTAAACATATGTACTGCCTTTGACCAAAGAAATCCGCCTTGTGTGGTCAACGTTGACAAATCATAATACGAGTCACAAATGGTCAGAGGGGGGAACATTGGTTTGGGAACACCAAGTATCACATAGCAAGCCCAAGGGGCTTCAATACGTTGTGGCACGGTGTCGAGACCATGCACGATGACCAACCAAAGTAGGCATATGTCACTGACCATGACCAAACAATGTCACTAAGTGTGGTAAACTTTACCAACCCACAACACGAGTCACAAATGGTCAGGGTGGAAGGAAATCGTTTATAAATACTAGTTATCTACTAGCAAGTACAAATACCTTCAATATGTAGTGGCACAATTTGGCTTCAATGCACAGTGAACAACCAAATAATGCATATGTCAGTGAACATAACGAAAGAATTTCACTTCATGTGGTCAACATTGAAAATGCATAACACGAGTCAGAAATGGTCAGAGGGGAAAACAATGGATTGGGAACACTAGTTATCAACTAGGAAAAACAAAGGTCTTCAACAAGCAGTGGCACGGTATGGCTAGCGTGTATAGTGACCAACCAA
Source organism: Penium margaritaceum (assembly GCA_023375785.1). NCBI lineage: Eukaryota > Viridiplantae > Streptophyta > Zygnematophyceae > Desmidiales > Peniaceae > Penium > Penium margaritaceum. The sequence continues at coordinate 17,297 of SZWC01001704.1, read as the reverse complement.
ACGATGCATACGTCACTGACTACGACCGAATAAGTCCACTATGTGTGGTCAACATTGACAACTCGTAACACGAGTCACAAATGATCAAAGGGAGAGAATGGTTTGGGAAGCGTATGTATTGACTAGAAAGGACAAAGATCGTCAATACGTAGTGACACGATGTGGCTGATATGCACACCAAACAACCAAACTAGGCATATGTCACTTATCATGACCACGGAATTTCAATATGGGTGGTCAACGTTTACGAACCATAACACGAGTCACAAACGGTCAGGACAGGAAAACATTCTATAGGAATATCGGTTCTCAACTACCAAGTACAACGACCTTCAGTCAGTAGTAGCACGGTGTGGCTACCTTACACAATGACCGACTGAAGTAGGCATATGTACTGCCTTTGACCAACGAAATCTGCTGTGTGTGGTCAACGTTGACAACTCATAATACGAATCACAAAGGGTCAGAGGGGGAAACATTGGTTTGGGAACACCAAGTATTACATAGCAAGCACAAGGGGCTTCAATACTTTGTGGCACACTGTGGAGACCATGCACGATGACCAACCAAAGCAGGCATATGTCACTGACCATCACCAAGTAATGTCACTAAGTGTGGTAAACTTTGACAACTCACAACACGAGTTAAAATGGTCAGGGTGGAAGGAAATGGTTCGTGAATACTAATTATCTACTAGCGAGTACAAATACCTTCAATATGTAGTGGCACAATGTGGCTTCAATGCACAGTGACCAACCAAAGTATGCATATGTCACTAATCATGACGAACAGATTTCACTTCATGTGGTCAACGTTGAAAACACATAACACGAGTCACAAATGGTCAGAGGGGAAAAAAATGGATTGGGAAGCCTATGTATTGGCTAGAAAGGACAAAGAACTTCAATACGTAGTGGCGCGGTGTGGCTAATATGAACACCAAACAACCAAACTAGGCATATGTCACTGGTCATTACCACATGATTTCAATATGGGTGGTCAGCGTTCACCAACCGTAACACGAGTCACAAACTGTCAGGACAGGAAACAATGCTATGGGAATATCGGTTCTCAACTACCAAGTACAACGACCTTCATTCAGTAGTAGCACGGTGCGGCTACCATGTACAATGACCGACCAAAGTAGGCATATGTACTGCCTTTGACCAAAGAAATCCCCCATGTGTTGTCAAAGTTGACAACTCATACGAGTCACAAATGGTCAGAGGGGGAAACAATGGTTTGGGAACACCAAGTATCACATAGCAAGCACAAGGGGCTTCAATACGCTGTCGCACGGTGTGGAGACCATGCACGATGACCAACCAAAGTAGGCATATGTCACTGACCATGACTAAATAATCTCACTAAGCGTGGTAAACTTTGACAACTCACAACACGAGTCACAAATGGTCAGGGTGGAAGGTAATGGTTTGTGAATACTAGTTATCTACTAACAAGTACAAATACCTTCAATATGTAGTGGCACAATGTGGCTTAAATGCACAGTGACCAACCAAACTATGCATATGTCAGTGAACATGACGAAAGAATTTCACTTCATGTGGTCAACGTTGAAAACGCATGACAAGAGTCACAAATGGTCAGAGGGGAAAACAATGGATTGGGAACACTAGTTATCAACTAGGAAGTACAAAGTCATTCAACAAGCAGTCGCACGTTATGGCTAGCGTGCACAGTGTGTGACTACGACCGAATAAGTCCACTATGTGTGGTCAACATTGACAACTCATAACACCAGTCACAAATGGTCAGAGGGAGAGACAATGGTTTGGGAAGCCTATGTATTGACTAGAAAGGACAAACAACTTCAATACGTAGTGGCATGGTGTGGCTAATATGCACACCAAACAACCAAACTAGGCATATGTCACTGATTATGACCACAAAAGTTCAATATGGGTGGTCAACATTGACCAACCATAACACGAGTCACAAACGGTCAGGAGGGGAAACAATGCTATGGGAATATCGATTCTCAGCTACGTGTACATCGACCTTCAGTCAGTAGTAGTACGGTGTGGCTACCATGCACAATGACCGACAAAAGTAGGCATATGTGCTGCCTCTGACCAAAGAAATCCGCTGTGGGTGGTCAATGTTTACAACTCATAANGTGTGGTAAACTTTGACAACTCACAACACGAGTCACAAATGGTCAGGGTGGAAGGTAATGGTTTGTGAATACTAGTTATCTACTAGCAAGTACAAATACCTTCAATATGTAGTGGCACAATGTGGCTTCAATGCACAGTGACCAACCAAAGTATGCATATGTCACTAACCATGACGAACAAGTTGCACTTCATGTGTTCAACGTTGAAAACGCATATCACGCGTCACAAATGGTCAGAGGGGAAAAAACTGGATTGGGAACACTAGTTATCAACTAGGAAGTACAAAGACCTTCAACAAGCAGTGGCACGGCATGGCTAACGTGCATAGTGACCAACCAACGGATGCATACGTCACTGACTACGACCGAATAAGTCCACTATGTGTGGTCAACATTGACAACTCATACCACGAGTCACACATGGTCAGAGGGAGAGACAATGGTTTGGGAAGCCTATGTATTTACTAGAAAGGACAAAGATCTTCAGTACGTAGTGGCACGGTGTGGCTAATTTGCACACCAATTAGCCAAACTAGGCATATGTCAATGATCATGACCACAGAATCTCAATATGGGTGGTCGACGTTGACGAACCATAACAGTAGTCACCAACGGTCAGGACAGCAAACAATGCTATGGGAATATGGGTTCTCAACTACCAAGTACACCGACCTTCATTCAGAGTAGCACGGTGTGGCTACCATGTGCAATGACCGACCAAAGTAGGCATGTGTATTGCCTTTGACCAACAAAATCCGCTGTGTGTGGTCAACGTTGACAACTCACAATACGAGTCACAAATGGTCAAAGGGGGAAACAATGGTTTGGGAACACCAAGTACCACATAGCAAGCACAAGGGGCTTCAATACGTTGTGGCATAGTGTGGAGAACACGCACGATGTCCAACCAAAGTAGGCATATGTCACTGACCATGACCAAGTAATGTCACTAAGTGTGGTACACTTTGACAACTCAGAACACGAGTCACAAATGATCAGGGTGGAAGGTAATGGTTTGTGAATACTAGTTATATACTAGCAAGTACAAATACCTTTAATATGTAGTGGCTCAACGTGGCTTCAATGCACAGTGACCAACCAAAGTATGCATATGTCATTGAACATGACGAAATAATTTCACTTCATGTGGTCAACATTGAAAACGCATAACACCAGTCGCAAATGGTTAGAGGGGAAAACAATGGATTGGGAACACTAGTTATCAACTAGGAAGTACAAAGACCTTCAAGAGGCAATGGCGCGGTATGGCTAGCGTGCACAGTGACCGACCAAAGGATGCATACGTCACTGACTACGACCGAATAGGTCCACTATGTGTGGTCTACATTGACAACTCATAAAACTATTCACAAATGGTCAGAGAGAGAGACAATGGTTTGAGAAGCCTATGCATTGACTAGAAAGGACAAAGAACTTCAATACGTAGTGGCACGGTGTGGCTAATATGCACACCAAACAACCAAACTAGGCATATGTCACTGATCATGACCACAGAATTTCAATATGAGTGGTCAACGTTGACCAACCATAACACGAGTAACAAACGGTTAGGACAGGAAACAATGCTATGGGAATATCGGTTCTCAGCTACCCGTACAACGACCTTCAGTCAATAGTAGCACGGTGTGGCTACCATGCACAATGACCGACGAAAGAAGGCATATGTACTCCCTTTGACCAAAGAAATCCGCTGTGTGTGGTCAACGTTTACAACTCATAATACGAGTCACAAATGGTCAGAGGTGGAAACAATGGTTTGGGAACACCAAGTATCACATAGCAAGCACAAGGGGCTTCAATACGTTGTGGCACGGTGTGGAGACCATGCACGATGACCAACCAAAGTAGGCATATGTCACTGACCATGACCAAGAAATGTCACTAAGTGTGGTAAACTTTGACAACTCACAACACGAGTCACAAATGGTCAGGGTGGAAGATAATGGTTTGTGAATACTAGTTATCTACTAGCAAGTACAAATACCTTCAATACGTGGGGGCACAATGTGGCTTCAATGCACAGTGACCAACCAAAGTATGCATATGTCACTAATCTTTACGAACAAATTTCACTTCATGTGGTCTACGTTTAAAACGCATAACACGGGTCACAAATGGTCAGAGGGGAAAACAATGGGTTGAAAAGCCTATGTATTTGCTAGAATGGACAAAGAACTTCAATACGTAGTGGCACGGTGTGGCTTATATGCACACCAAACAATCAAACTAGGCATATGACACTGATCATGACCAGAGAATTTCAATATGGGTGGTCAACGTTGACCAACCATAACAAGAGTCACAAACGGTCAGGACAGGAAACAATGCTATGAGAATATCGGTTCTCAACTACCAAGTACAATGACCTTTAGTCAGTAGTAGCGCGGTGTGGCTACCATGCACAATGACCGACCAAAGTAGGCATATTCACTGCCTTTGACCAAAGAAATGCGCTGTGTGTGGTCCACGTTGACAACTCATAATACGAGTCACAAATGGTCAGAGGGGGAAACAATGGGTTGGGAACACCACATATCACATAGCAAGCACAAGGGGCTTCAATACGTTGTGGCACAGTGTGGGGACCATGCACGATGACCAACCAAAGTAGGCATACGTCAGTGACCATGACCAACAATGCCACTAAGTGTGGTAAACTCTGACAACACACAACACGAGTCACAAATGGTTAGGGTGGAAAGTAATGGTTTGTGCATACTAGTTATCTACTAGCAAGTACAAATACCTTCAATATGTAGTGGCACAATGTGGCTTCAATGCACAGTGACCACCCAAAGCATGCATATGTCACTGACCATGACGAAAGAATTTCACTTCATGTGGTCAACGTTGAGAACGCATAACACGTGTCACAAATGGTCACAGGGGAAAACAATGGGTTGGGAACACTAGTTATCAACTAGCGAGTACAAAGACCTTCAACAAGCAGTGGCACGGTATGGCTAGCGTGCATAGCGACCGACCAAAAGATGCATACATCACTGAATACGACCGAATAAGTCTATTATGTGTGGTCAACATTGACAACTCGTAACACAAGTCACAAATGGTCAGATGGAGAGAAAATGTTTTTGGCAGCCTATGTATTGAGTAGAAAGGACAAACAACTTCAATACGTAGTGGTAAGGTGTGGCTAATATGCACACCAAAGAACCAAACTAGGCAAATGTCACTGATCATGACCACAGAATTTCAATATGGGTGGTCTATGTTGACCAACCATAACACGAGTCACAAACGGTCAGGAGAGGAAACAATACTATGGGAATATCGGTTCCCAACTACCAAGTACAACGACCTTCATTCAGTAGTAGTACGGTGTGGCTACCATGTACAATGACCGACCAAAGTAGGCATATGTACTGCCTTTGACCAAAGACATCCCCCGTGTGTGGTCAACGTTGACAACTCATAATACGAGTAACAAATGGTCAGAGGGGGAAACAATGGTTTGGGAACACCAAGTACCACATAGCAAGCACAAGGGGCTTCAATAAGTTGTAGCACGGTGTGGAGACCATGCACGATGACCAACAAAGTAGGCATATGTCACTGACCATGACCAAATAATGTCACTAAGTGTGGTAAAATTTGACAACTCACAACAGGAGTCACAAATGGTGACGGTGGAAGGTAATGGTTTGTGAATACTAGTTATCTACAAGCAAGTACAAATACCTTCAATACGTAGTGGCACACTGTGGCTTCAATGCACAGTGACCAACCAAAGTATGCATATGTCACTGAACATGGCAAAAGAATTTCACTTCATGTGGTCAACGTTGAAACTGTATAACACGAGTCACAAATGGACAGAAGGGAAAACAATGGATTGGGAACACTAGCTATCAACTAGAAAGTACAAAGACCTTCAACAAGCGATTGCACGGTATGGCTATCGTGCACAGTGACCAACCAAAGGATGCATACGTCACTGACTATAACCGAAGAAGTCCACTATGTGTGGTCAACATTGACAACTCATTACACGAGTCACAAATGGTCGGAGGGAGATACAATGGTTTGGGAAGCCTATGTATTGACTAGAAAGGACAGAGGACTTCAATACATAGTGGCACGGTGTGGCTAATATGCACACCAAACAACCAAGGTAGGCATATGTCACTGATCATGACCACAGAATTTCAATATGGGTGGTCAACGTTGACCAACCATAACACGAGTCACAAACGGTCAGGATAGGAAAGAATGCTATAGGAATATCGGTTCTCAACTTCCATGTACAACGACCTTCATTCAGTAGTAGCACGGTGTGGCTACCATTTACAATGGGCGACCAAACTAGGCATATGTACCGGCTTTGACCAAAGAAATCCGCTGTGTGTGGTCAACGTTGACAACTCATAATACGAGTCACAACTGGTCAGAGGGGGAAGCAATGGTTTGGGAACACCAAGTATCACATAGCAAGCACAAGCGGCTTCAATACGTTTTGGCACGGTGTGGAGACCATGCACGATGACCGACCAAACTAGGCATATGTCAATGACCATAACCAAAAAATGTCACTAAGTGTGGTAAACTTTGACAACTCACAACACGAGTCACAAATGGTCAGGGTGGAAGAACCTCCCACCCTGACCATTTGTGACTCGTGTTGTGAGTTGTCAAAGTTTACCACACTTAGAGACATTATTTGGTCATGGTCAATGACATATGCCTACTTTGGTTGGTCATCATGCATGGTCTCTACACCGTGGCACAACGTATCCAAGCCCCTCGTGCTTGCTATCTGATACTTGGTGTTCCCAAACCATTGTTTCCCCCTCTGACCATTTGTGACTCCTATTATGAGTTGTCAATGTGGACCACACACAGCGGATTTCTTTGGTCAAAGGCAGTACATATGCCTACTTTGGTC
>SZWC01001703.1:257981-269424 GCA_023375785.1 Penium margaritaceum | reverse complement strand
ACCGTCGATCCTCTAATGCATCCCACGGCTACGATATCCTCGGAGGAGGATATTGACTGGTGACGAGGTAATGCATGTAGCCATGAAATGGCTATATGTGTTGACGTGTTGCCAGGTTGGTAAAATGTATGGCTGTTATTGGGACGTAGCATATCTCTTAGCCTGTGGACAACATGGATGTTGATGTTATTTGCCATGTGGAGATGCCACATGGCATGCCCATCAGGGCTACTATGCCACATGGCAGGTACACATGCTGAGAACGAAACAGTTGTATGAGGATGTGAAAAAAAATATTTTTCCAAAAAAAATGGCCGAGACTCGAACTCGTCGTCGTTGGGATTTTCCGGTAATTCAGGGGTCCCCTGGTGTCTGAGGGGCCGCTCGGTCTCTCGGTCAGCCTAGAGTGCGCGCTAGGTTCCCATCGGCATCGATGGGACATCGATGCGGATCGATGTCCCGATGCCGATGGAGGGGCCCTCCATCGAACACCGAGGACAACTATGCCAAACATAGTGCAGATGTACTAGGCATGATATTGCAGGTGAGAACAAGGTAGAATACTGGTGGCTCGGTGTGGCTATTGTGCACAATGTCTTGACAAAGTTGGCATGTGCCACTGACTGTGACCACAAACGTATCCAAGTGTCTTTAATTTCTACGATTTGTAACACGAGTCAGCCACAGAAAGATGTCGGAATATGAATCTGACAGAGCACAAAACCAGCCCGAGAGAAATTCTCAATAAAGGTTCAGCTTCAGCCAAAACCACCTCGGTCAGCACTCCTCACTAGCCGTTAATGGTCCTCGACCGACCAACGGACTTCCTACCGAGTCATGACTTAATAAGCGGAATTGCCGCAAGCGCGTCCGGCTAGCGCAGAAGAAGCCGTTGCTCATGCCTTTCCTCTGTCCTGCTGTATATATGGAGGATGTTCATTCCCTCAATTAACCAGAACAGTTCTGCACATCCTGTTCTCTTTTGGTTCCGCGGCTTCGCCGCCGTGTCCTCACTCTGCTCTCACCCTGCCTTCGCCAACTTTGCCTGCCAGCTCTCGTCGCTTCATCACTCGTGACTCTTCGCTCACTCCTTGTACATCTCTCACCTCACTCCCGTGCTCTCTCACTGCTCCCTGTCTACCTTGGAGCTCAAGTCTCTAACCTCTCTCAAGGCCCTGAGGTTGACTCCTGGGGACTTCTTTTGCCCTACCATTTGAATAAGTCTGCTTGCCCGCTTCTCCATGTCTCCGTGCTTCTGCCTGCTTCTGCTCCTGTCGTCCCTACTCATTACATTCCTCTGACATGGTATCGGAGCATCAGGTAACATGACCTGGTGTCCCGTGACAGAGTCATCGCTCAGCCGCCACCTACGCCTCCCTCCTCAAAGCTACACGTCTCCGCCGCCGTTTTTGCCGCCCCGCGCCCCTCCGCTTTGTCAGCAGCTGACTTCAGCAGCATCGCTTAAAGTGCTCCTCGCACTGACACAACGTCTTGTCATCCTACGGAAGTGGCTGACTCGTATTATGACCAATAGAAGTAAAAGTCACTTGGATACATTTGTGGTCATGGTCAGTGGCACATGCCAAGTTTGTCAAGGCATTGCGCACAATAGCCACACCGAGCCACCAGTATTCTACCTTGTTTATACCTGTAAGGTCATGCCTAGTGTATCTGCACTGTGATTGCACATTATGACCGTGGCTGACTCGTGTTATGATTCATAGCCATTTGAGGTACTTGGTAAACTTTCTGGTCATGGTCAGTGGCACATGCCAACTTTGTCAAGGCATTGCGCACAATAGCCGTGCCAAGCCACCGGTTGTTTACCTTGTATGTACCTGCAAGGTCATGCATATTAGATGTGTACTATGATTGGGCACTTTGATTGTGGCTTACTCGTGTTATTGTTAATATAATTATAAGTTACTTGGATACATGTTTGGTCATGGTCAGTGGCCCATGCCAACTTTGTAAAGGCATTGCACACAATAGCCGCACTGAGCCACCAATCTTCTATCTTGTTTATACTTGTAAGGTCATGCCCACTAAATCTGCACTGTGATTGGACACTCTGACCGTGGCTACGATTCACAGCCGTTTAAGGTACTTGGTAAACTTTGTGGTCATGGTCAGTGGCACATGCCAACCTTGTCAAGGCATTGCGCACAATAGCCGTGCCAAGCCACCGGTTTTTTACCTTTTTATACCTGCAAGATCATGCAAATTAGATGTGCACTGTCATTGGACTATCTGACCGTGGCTGACTTGTGTTACGATTCGTAGAAGCTAAAGTCACTTGGTAAACTTTGTGGTCATGGTCAGCGGCACATGCCAACCTTGTCAAGGCATTGCGCAAAATAGCCAAAACCGAGCCACCAGTATTCTACCTTGTTTGCACCGGCAAGATCATGCCTAGTACATCTTCACAGTGATTTAACACTCTGACTGTGTCTGACTCGTGTTATGATCAATAGAAGTAAAAGTCACTTGGATACATTTGTGGTCATGTTCAGTGGGACATGCCAACGTTGTCAAGGCATAACGCACAATAGCCACGCCAAGCCACTAGTATTATACCCAATCACAGTGCAGATGTAATATGCATGACCTTGCAGGTATCAGCAAGGTAAAACAGTGGTGGCTCAGTGTGGCTATTGTGCGCGATGCCTTGACAAAGTTGGCATATGCCAATGACCATGACCACAAAGTTAACCAAGTGACTTTAACTTCTTAGAATCATTACACGAGTCAGCCATGATCAGAGTGTCCAATCATAGTGCAGACGTACTAGGCATGATCTTGCAGGTGCAAACAATGTAGAATACTGGTGGCTCGGTGTGGCTATTGTGCACAATGCCTTGACAAAGTTGGTATGTGCCACTGACCATGACCACAACGTTTACCAAGTAGCTTTAACTTCTACGCATCGTAACACGAGTCAGCCACGGTCAGAGTGCCCAATCACAGTGCAGATGTACTATGCATGACCTTGCTGGTATGAACAAGGTAAAAAACCGTTGGCTTGGCACGGCTATTGTCCGAATGATGTCTCTATCAAGACAGGACATCTAACGGGTTCATCTCCGGGAGTCTCTGGCTCTTCCGCTCTCGGAAATACCCACCACTCTCAATAACGGTTCAAGCCTCAGCATGAACCACCTCGGTCCCATCACACACGAACTGTTGACGGTGAGAACCGACCAACGGCACGATACCGAGTTATCTCCTAATAAGAGGCCCGACCGCCATCACGTCCGGCTAGTGCACAATAAGCCTTTTCTTTTCCATTTCTGTCTTGTCCCGTCCCTTATAAGGAGGACGTTCATTCCCTCCTAGCTTAACCTGAACAGTTCCACACATCCTGTTCCCTTTCGGTTCCGCGGCGTCGCCGTCGTGTCTTCGCTCTGCTCACCTCATGCCTGCGTTCACCTCTCCTATCATCTATCGCTTCGCTTCCTCGCTTGTGACCTTTCGCTCGCATCTGGCACTTCACTCGCTTCGCTCCCGTGCTCTCTCATTTCCCTCTTTCTACCTTGGATCTTGTGTGCCTCGCCTCTCTCAAGGTCCTACGACTAACTCCTTGGGACTAGCTTTGCCTTTCTGCTTCCGTCTTTCTGCTAACTCACTTCTGCATGCCATAGTGCTTCTATGTGCTTCCGCTACTGCCATCCTCGCGCATTGCATTCTTCTGACATGGTATCAGAGCATCAGGCAACATCACCTGGTGCCCCGTGACCTTGTCATTGCTCTGCCTCCATGACTACATCGCCTCTTGTATCTGCACTCTTCCGTTGCCTCTGCCGTTACTTTGCACCTCTCCACCTCGGATATAGCTGACATCAGCAACCTTGCCTGGAGTCTTTTTGTGCTGAAGCAAAGCCTCATCATCCTAGGGAAGCCCTGCGCCCATTCCGCGCCCGTGGCCAACAATTGGTGACTTTTTTACAACAGCCGCAAGCAACTCCCGAGCCGCCGCCTGTCATCAACTTCCCGGAAGCTTCTTGCCGCTCGTCACCTGCTGCCTCTCATCTTTGCAAGCACCTCCGTCTTTCTTCTCTCCTCTCATCAGCCTCATCTGCTCCATCTGCCCCATCGACATCAGCCCCCTCGCACTCGTTGTACCGCACCACGTCCTCGCACCGCCTTCTAGCATCGTCAGCAACAGTAGTGCAACGCCCGCCGGCAGGACATCGGACACCACCAGTCTTCCTGCTCCCATTGTGAGCCAACTGGGGAACAAACCATCACTCTCTTGACATCAGCGGTCCAGTGTCTCTGCCATCCGCATGACTTTATGTGCTACAACCAATTCCCTCCAGCAACCAAGACATCGGACACCACCAGTCTTCCTGTCCACCGGTCTCGGGCCAACTGGGGAACAAGCCGTCACTCTCTTCAAAGCAGAGCCAGTAATTGCCTCACTCGCTCTTCCTAGCACCCCGTCATCCTCCGGCTACACCTCCATCCTCTGCCTCCGTCATCTGCCCTCTGCCCTTGTCATCATCTTCACTCGAGCCTCCTTCGTTGTCTCAATCTCATCTGCCCTACTCGTGTCGCCCTTCGCCTGTCTCTCTAGCTTCATCAACAGCTCGTGTCATCTCGTCTTCTATCACCTCCTCCCAAGTTCCTTGTCAGCAGCATCATCCCCGCCGCCTTCCTCATCAGCCTTCATCCACTATGCACGTGGTCTCACCCGTGTACCAACTCAGCCATCAGTTGCCTCCCCCTTCTTCTACTTCACTTCCACATCAGCTCAGCACAAGGATCCGCCCGGTCGCATCGCCCATTTCACGACGACCTGCGCCCACGCCGAAACCTTCCGACATGCACGTGGTTTTTCCCCTGCGCCCACTCCTCTTTTATCAGCTTTCGCCTCCTCATCATCTGCATCTGCGACCAGCACAAGGACTTGCACGAGCTAGATAACCACTTTGCAACATCCTGCACCCACGCTGGCAGCAGATTTCTCGCGGCGCATTGGCACCTGCCTTCCCCTTGCCACATTCTATCCCTATATTGCGACAACGCACGTGGTTTTGCCTTTGCACCCATTCATTCATCAGCCGCCTCTGCCTCCTCCTGATCACTTCAATGTTATCCGCTCGGTACAAGGATTTGCCCGGTCGCATCACTCGTTGCACGACGACCTACGCCCACGCCGAAACTTCAGCCTAGCACGAGGTCTCATCCCTGTACGAACTCCGTTGTTCTGCCTTCCTCCTTCACCTTCCTTCATCGTGTACACGGCACATCGCTCATTCAAGATCGACCTGCGCCCCCAAAACCTTCCTCCGCACACGTGGTCTCACCCCTTTTCTCACTTTCCCATTGGTTCTCCCTTTCCTTCACACTCTACTGTCAACTCCTCTCTTTCCTCGCTTGCCATGGACAAGCCGACCACTGCGTGGAATGAACTTCTTGTTCTTGGCCCCAAGGCCAGCAGCATCCTCAGTTGGTCGGATAGCGTCATTTCATGTGTACAAGTCATCCATATCAATGGGTACGAGGTGGCCAGAATGCTGCTTGGCAAATATGACCACCTCCACAGCAACCGGCGTCAGCCCAGGGATACTGATGCCACCTTCACTGCCATCTGGAATCTANTCTATTGTCAACTCCTCTCTTTCCTCGCTTACCATGGACAAGCTGACCACTGCGTGGACTGAACTTCCTGTTCTTGGCCCCAAGGCCAGCAGCATCCTCAGTTGGTCGGATAGCGTCATTTCATGTGTACAAGTCATCCATATCAATGGGTACGAGGTGGCCAGAATGCTGCTTGGCAAATATGACCACCTCCACAGCAACCGGCGTCAGCCCAGGGATACTGATGCCACCTTCATTGCCATCTGGAATCTACTCAGAAAGTTCCTCGGTAGCATCTACCTCCGCATCGAACAGCCAATTGACATTGCAGCTCAGCGATGGTACTCCGTGCTGCAGTATGCATGGATGAGACGCTCCTACTATCTCTGGATCTGTTACGTGGACATTTTCCCCACTCTGCCAGACATCCCCAGGCTCCTCTTCCTTCCAGAGGATGACTAGTGTGACGTCACAGTGACCAACATCGACAAATGGCAGCAGATCTTCTACAAAACGTTGAAACCCTGTTACCTCTTCCACTTTCCCATTGCGAGATCGTTTCTGGAGAGACCACTCTGGTGCAGTCCCAACGATCACGACAGCCCCGATGACTTTCAAGCTCAGCTTGCGTTGTTCAACACAGAACTCAGACGCGGGCTTCACATACTTGTTTACCCTCTACTACACTTTCTCCTGGCCAAGCATGACCGTCGCAGCTTATCCCTCATGTGCCATGGCCTTATCACCCAATGTGGAGGGTTGGTCCAGTGTTACTTACAAGGAAACTGGAGAGACTTTCTGTTAATCCTCTCCTGTATATATATGCTCTACATTGTGGCCATGAGTGTACAGGGCCTGCTGACACAGCGAGTGGAGGCGACGCATAGTGAGCGCACGCGCCACCTTTGGACCGGCGACACTCCCGCCTGCTCCACGCGTGCTTGCTTACCTCCTGGCAGCAGTGCCCAGATGAATTCCGTAGCCCGCCGATGCTGGTGTTATCCCACTCATCAAAACCTAGACTTAATCCTCTGAATGTGTGAACTGTTATACTGTGGTGACCTAGTTTAGTCATACTTTTGAACTTGGGTTAGTGAGGACCGCACTAGTATAGGACCCAACTCGTCTTGGGATTGTGTGGTGTTTTTGTGGGACACGAGAGGCACTATGCCCTTGCTTTTTGAGAGTGCGCCAGCGAGCTTCACTCGCTGGCCGACGGGTGGGTTCGCTTAGCGAGCTTCACCCCGTAGGACTCCCTGCTTCGAGTTCCTGCTAAGCCATGGCGTTGTGCTAAGCCGCCAGGTAAACCCACGCCTATCTTTGAAGATACTTGACCATTTGACTTGCTGATGGTATCGTTGGATTTGTATTGCAAATCTCATTGTATCAGAGCCATGATCATAGGGTTCGGATAGAGCAGCAGAGGGAAAAATGGGAAAGTAAGGGGTGGAGGTGTGAAATCGCGCAGACCTGAAGATTCACGGCGGTTCAAACTGCCGCAGAAGCAGGCCGCAGCCACCGCCGTCACGTCCGCAGGGCTGCTGCATCCCTTGGGGGTTCGCGCTGAGGAGCGCGCGAGGGTGCTGAAGAGGAGGGAGAGGCTCGCCGACGCCCTCCCCAAGGGGCCACCTACTGACGAACGGCCTTGGAGAAGCAACGCCGGGCGCAGCCAAGGGAAGAAAGGGGAGGGAAGCGACAGGAATCGCCGTGCCCGAAACACAGCAGATTCCTCCACGTGCCTACCTCCTAAGTGTGCAAGGTGCTAGTAATAAGAGGGGTAGAAAGGAAGTGGAGGGGTAGTGAGAGGACCTCCAGCACCTCCACAGCAACGTCAACACAGTCTAGCACTCACAATGAGTGCCTCCGGATGAGTTCCGGGTGGTAGTGGCAACCCCGGCGCTAATCAACCCACGGCTACGTCCGGACCCGTATCGTGGGACGAGTTGAACAAAGTAATGTCCCAAAAGGACCTTACACTGCCGCCGCTAGGAACACGTGACTTCTTGGCATGGAAAGATATTTTTCTTGCTTGGACGGCGGAACACGGCTTAGAGGACATATACCTCTCACCGCCAACCGATGATGCCGAGGAGCGGGTCCTCCTACGCGCCTTCAACGTACTTGTGCGTGCGCTTCTGGATGAACAAGCTTATGCAATCCACCACCTTTGAGGCACAGCAGCCCACGACAATTCCGCCCACTGGTTGGACTACCCCGATGGAGCTCCACCCACCGCAGCCGACAGCATCACAGCAACCGTCAGGTCAGAGGCTTGGGCACACGCATGTCAGCACCACTCACATTTTGCCCATGCATGAATGGTTGTATGACACTGCTGCCTTGTATCACATGTCGCCGCATTGCCAGCTCTTTGCCTCCTTGTATGCTACACCTGATGTTGAAGGGGTGAAGACAGGGTCTGGGGAAGTGCTTGCAGTTGAGGATGTGGACACTGTGGCACTTCAGGCGCCTGGTGGGGTGATATGGCTGACTGGTGTCCTGTTTGTACCCAAACTGAGAGTGAATTTGTTGTCTGGTGGTCAGCTTGATTGTCAAGCTAGTGTGTCCACCGTCATGTAGAAACAACAATGCACTCTTTTTGATGCAACTGATGCTCTGCTAGCTGACGGATTGTTACATGCAGACATGCTCTATCGTGTGACTCTCTTCCCTCTTGTTCCAACGCATTCACAGCGCCCACAGGCGCATGTAGCAACTGTCACGGATGCAAAGCACACTGAACTGCTGCATCGTCATCTTGGACACATACACACTGACCTAATTGAAGACATGGTCAGGCATACAGCTGCACGAGGCCTCCACCCAGATGATTGTCCTCATATGTCCATCCTCCGCCTTCTCCACGTCCTTCTCCATCTTCCATCTTCATCAGCGTTTGCCTACATCTTTATGTCATCTTCATCTTGATCTGCTGTCTCCTGGCGACCTCGTTATCACTCCTGCCTCCTGCTCTAACTCAACCTCCTCTGCCTTCCTCGCGTCGCCCGTGAGCATCCACATCGTCCACGCCGTCTCCGCCTCGATCGTCCTCATTATCTGCACACGTGGTTCCGCCCATGCACCCACTCAACCATCAGCTTCCTCGGCTTCCTCTTCCATTCAGCATCATCCTCCTGCTTGGCACAAGGATCCGTCCGGTCGCATCGCCCACTTTGTGACGACCTGCGCTCACGCCAACAACTTCCGCAGCGCACGTGGTTCCGCCCCTACGCCCTGTCCTCTTTCATCAGCTTCCGTTTGATCATCATCCGCATCTGTGGCTAGCGCAAGGACCTGCACAAGCTCGCTCCACACTTTGCAGCAGCTTGCACCCATGCCGGCAGCAGATTTCTCACGGCGCGTTGGCACCTGTCTTCTCCTTGCCTCAGTCTACTCTTCTGCTCAGCTGCGCACGTGGTTCTACCCCTACGCCCACTCAGCCATCAGCTCCCTCAGCTTCCTCTTCAAGTCAGCATCGTGCTCCTACTCGGCACAAGGATCCGCCCAATCGCATTGCCCGCTTCACGACGACATACGTCCACGCCAAAAACCTCCACAGCGCACATGGTTCCGCCCCTGCGCCCACACCTATTTCATCAATGTCTGCTCCTTATCATCAGCATCTGCAACCAGCACAAAGGATCTGCACGAGCTAGCTGTCCTCTTTGCAGCTACCTGCACCCACGCCGGAAGTATACTTCTTGCGGCGCGTTGGCTCTTGCCTTCCTCTTGCCGCATTCTATCCCTCTATCCCAAAGCGCACGTGGTTCCACCCCTGCGCCCACTCCAACAAGCATCCTCCTACTCTTCCACATCCTCCTTCTCAGCATCATCTCTCATCAAACCAATCTGCCTGATTGCACTTGGCAGTACCCTGCACTCACGCCAAACCTCCTGCAGTACTTCTCTTCCACCCTCTCTCCCTTCTTCTCCAACCCCAGCCCCATCTTCAACAGGGTGAACCTGCTGTGCTTTGCTTGTGAGCAGACACCAACAACTGCCACGCACCCGCAACGACAAATCATTATGGCAGCACAAGCCATCAACTGGACACATGTTCCTTTTCTTGATCAGTTGGAGAAAACAACCACGACTGGTATGGTGGCATCCAAATCAAGACAAAGCACTCTTTATTTCGCGGGTATCAGCTCTCCTTCTTTGTGGAAGGAGTGTATGACAACCCCGGGTGTCCTCCAAGGGCTTACACGACAACCTTGCAGGATGTCAAAAGGTGCCTATGTGACACCACCCATACTGTCTACCACACGATCATCGACGAAGTATCAACTGTCACAGCAATTTGGCACACCCTTGTGGCAGCAGCATGGAACTCAAATATCTGCAATATGTTCGTCCTCTCCCTCCGTCGAGTGGTCAATCCCCCCATCAGACAGCAACACTTGGATACTGAGGCCCTATAGGCACTAAGAGATTATGTCTTATCGGAATCGGGGAGGCTATCAGAAATATGACTCCGACAAGGTCCCTCTCATACATCCCTCGGATAATCCGAGCGTCCATTATCGATTCAGATTCCACCCTGAACCTCCTCGGCGATGGCTGGCCGGTCACGACCGTTCCACCAGAGTCGGGCTGCCCCTTCTAAGCGACCACGTCGCCACGTGTGAGGCTAGCGAAAAGAAGCCATTGATACCCGGATTATCCTAATCTGTTGTATATAAGGAAGATGTTGATTCTCTCCATAGATGAACCAGAACAGTTATATTCATCCTGTTCCCTTTGGTTCTGCGGCTTCGCCGCCGTATTCCTGCTCTACTCGTCTCTCGCATCCATTGTCTTCGCACACCACAGTCTCTTCACGACTCTTTGATTTTCCATCCTCAACCTTTCGCCTCCAACGCCTTCCTCACTTCGCTCTCAAGTTATCTCCTCTGCGCTCTGTCCACCTTGGAGCTTCAGTGCCTCGCGCAATCTCGCGACTCTAGAACTAACTCCTTGTGCCAGCCCTTGCCGCTCTGCTTCCGTCACATCCCTACGTCACTTCTGCCTGGTTCCGTGCCTCTACTTGCTTCTGCTCATGCTGTGCTCGCTCATTTTTTTTCTGACAAGGTTGGCATGTGCCACTGACCATGACCACAAAGTTTACCAAGGGACTTTACCTTCTACGAATCATAACACAAGTCAGCCACGGTCAGAGTACCCAATCACAGTGCACGTATAACATGCATGACCTTGCAGGTATAAACACGGTAAAAAACTGGTGTCTTGGCACGGCTATTGTGCGCAATGCCTTGACAAAGTTGGCATGTGCCCCTGACCATGACCATAAAGTTTACCAAGTACCTTAAATGGCTATGAATAATATCATGAGTCAGCCACGGTCAGAGTGTCCAATCACAGTGCAGATATACTGGACATGACCTTGCAGGTATAAACAAGGTAGACTACCGGTGGCTCGGTGTGGCTATTGTGCGCAGTGCCTTGACAAAGTTGGCATGTGCCACAGACCATGACCACAAAGCTTACCAAGTACCTTAAACGGCTATGAATCATAACACGAGTCAGCCACGGTCAGAGTGTCCAATCATAGTGCACATGTACTAGGCATGATATTGCAGGTTCAAACAATGTAGAATACTGGTGGCTCGGTGTGGCTATTTTGCGCAATGCATTGACAAAGGTGGCATGTGCCACTGACCATGACCGCAAAGTTTACCAAGTGACTTTGACCTGTACGAATAGTAACACAAGTCAGCCTCGGTCAGAGTACCCAATCACAGCGTATATCTTATATGCATGAGCTTGCACGTATAAACAAGGTAAACAACCGGTGGCTTGGTATGGCTATTGTGCGCAATGCCTTGACAAAGTTGGCATGTGCCACTGACCATGACCACAA
>SZWC01001703.1:218521-243935 GCA_023375785.1 Penium margaritaceum | reverse complement strand
AGGTGGAGAGAATACAACACGGGAAGGCTCGTGGCGCTGCTTGGCACAAGTTATGAGTTGAGCAGGTTGGCAGTAACAAGTTCTGGAGATGAGCGATGCGAGACAGGCAGTTGACCGAGGATCGACACGATAATAGTTGCGAGAGTGATGGAAGGAAATGATTGATTGATGGAATTGTGGAAGCAAGAGTACATTGATCTAAGCTACTTAAAGTAGTGCTGCTTGGGCTTGGCTAGGACCTCTGCGAGGTGGAAGCGCTAAATCGTGTGACTGGACACTCTGACCGTGGCTGAATCATGTTATGATTCGTAGCCGTTTAAGGTACTTGGTAAAAGTTGTGGTCATGGTCAGTGGCACATGCCACCTTTGTCAAGGCATTGCGCACAATAGCCACACCGAGCCACCAGTATTCTACATTGTTTATACCTACAAGGTCATGCATATTAGAAGTGCGCTGTGATTGGGCCCTCAGACCATGGCTGACTCGTGTTACAATTCATAGAAGTTAAAGTCACTTGGTAAACTTTGTGGTTTTGGTCAGTGGCACATGCCAACTTTGTCAAGGCATTGCGCACAATAGCCACACCAAGCCACCAGTATTCTACATTATGAGAACATGCAAGTCCCTGCCCAGTACATCTGCATTGTGATTGGACACTCTGACCGTGGCAGACTCGTGTTATGGTCAATAGAAGCAAATGTGAATTGGATACATTTGTGGTCGTGGTCAGTGGCACATGCCAACTTTGTCAAGGCATTGCGCACAATAGCCACACCAAGCCACCTGTATTCTACCTTGTTTATACCTGCAAGGCCATGCCTAGTATATCTACACTGTGATTGGACACTCTGACCATGGCTGACTCGTTATGATTCATAGCCGTTTAAGGTACTTGGTAAGCTTTGTGGTCATGGTCAGTGACACGTGCCAACTTTGTCAAGGCATTGCGCACACTAGCCAGACCGAACCACCAGTATTATACCTTGTTTGCACCTGCAAGATCGGGCCTAGTACATCTGCACTGCAAGATCGCGCCTCGGCACTGCCACCATCAGCTTATGCTATCATCATGCTTCTCTGATGCTCATCACATTTCACAGCAGTCATGTATCCATACCTCACTCAGTTGTGTTGGCCTCACCATATTTCCCGCAGTGCTCGTCACTCGGACCGCGCCCAACCTGGTCAGATCTCATTCATGTGTGCAGCAACTCCCCAAATGTGTCTGTGGCCATCTACAATTTACTGACATGATATCAAAGCAGAGCGAAAGCTCCTGGCTCATTCATCACCTTGCCATCCCTCCTTGACGCTCGGAACACAACCTCGGCAGCAGCAGCAGCAGCAGTCACAGCAGCAGGCTTACCAGCAACAGCAACATCACATCCGTTATCTACAGCAAGCATACCGCTCTGGAAGCACGGTTTCACTCCGCCAATCTTCAACAAGCTCGCCGATCACCACCACTCCAAGCAGCTTCACTGGTTGTCTCATATAACAGTGTCACACTCGCGACGCGACAGTACCAACTGTCGTCTTGTCCGCATCTCCTCCTCTTTTGAACACTGTGCTCATCAACTGCATCAATGGAAGCTTACTACTCAGCAACTTCAGTCACATCATCAACAGCAACCGCCATCAGCACCCACACCACCCTCTCTGCAGCGCGACAGCTTGAACTGTCCCCTTTACTGCATCCTTTCTCTCCTCATCAACATCCATCACTCAACATCGCCTAATCAGCAGAACACACTGTAGCAAGGTCATAGGCAGCAGCAACACCAGCTTCTGCAACCACAACTTCCTGACTACAACCTCTACCCTGTCAACGAATCATTATGGGAAAGCTCCCTCTCCTTTTTCACCGGCAACAATTTCGAACAGCACCTGCAAACAATTGACCGAAGCCTGTGCCTACCAGCAGAAAATCCTATGTTCCAACAACATGACTTTGCTCTGCCCTCGATCAATCAACTCCATCCACCGCAGCAGCACCAGCAGCATCACATCAGTCCATCAACCCTCTCACGGCGCAGCAGGACTGTCTCCCTCCTTGACAGCATCCTCCTCCTCCTCGTCATCAACAAGCCACGCCTGCAGCAACATCCACAGTGCCACTCTCAACACGTTCCAGCAACATACCTCTCGTGGCGCAACAATACAATCTGTTCCGTTTTCCTCCTCACAATCAGAACCACCATCCTACCGCAAGAAAAGCGGGACATTCACCAAACTAAGCCATCACAGCATCAGCCGTCTTCAAACAATCCAACCTTGCATCAACATCCCCCCCTGCAACAGCCACAATATCTACAAGACTCTCCGCAACCACAGGAGCATCACCACCAACAGCTCAACCTCCCATTAATCATCCTACTTTCCTCACTCCCCAGTACAGCCTGGTTCCATCACGATCTTGTCGTCACCAGCACAGCAGCCGAACTGCAACATCTCTCCATCTATCCGTGGCGCAACAGCTCTCGCTGTTCCCTTGCCCGCTCTTACACTCTTGCCTCTTCTCCGCATCATCACCATCAGTTTTCAACCAGCCAAGTCACATTGCAACAGCTAGCACAGACACATTCAACTACAACACCTCACTCGGTCCCCAAACCAGGCACCTCGTACAGCTCCTTCCCTCCACAGGGTGCCACCTCAAAGAACATACCACTGCATCCTGACTTCTCCAACTATCCTAGCCAGTTGGTCCACCGTGCAGCTTCAAGTTCCTGGCGGCCCTACTCCTCCGTTGCACCTCACTGTCAGGCATACATCACCCATCTCACATCAACTCCATCTCCTCTTCATCAACACATCAACCACCCAACTCTTCTGTGCAGCGCATCCGCTTATACCGATCCCTTACTGCTTCTACGCCTCAGTCCCAGCATCACCAGTCTGCAAAGACCTGAAACTACCCCACCGTCATCAGAAATACCAAGTTTTCAAGCGTCACGTCTTGAGGTCTTGACCGGGGGTGTCTTGACAAAATCTCCAAGGACCTCAAGACGCTCTTCTGGCACCAAGAACAGGCATACATTACATCATATCCCTCCCAGTTAAATCTATCAATGGCATACCCAGCTGGGTCGGATGGGAAAACTCGCACCGGGGATATTGGAAAATCCCAGACTGGTTCACCTCCAGCAGCAACCAGCCAAAATGGACCACAACCGGTGAACGGCTCCTCCGGCGCAGACAACGGCCGACTACGTCCCGCCAAACTCTACCCGCTAGTCCTACCCGTGACAACCGCCGTCCACCTATCGGCGGGAACCTACCATTGGCGGTGCGGTACTCGCTACATTCCAACGGTACCTGCACCCTCACACCACACTCTCGGACCGGTCACCAGAGAAAGCAGCGGCGAAGTCCGCCCAAGGCACTACGGGCCGTTAGGGCACAAGCACGCCTCAGGCGTCGCCTCACGTATCGCCCACCGTAGCCGGTGAGGCACCTAGGCTAGCTTAGTTCTAGTACTGAACTCTAGTTTCACTCTTGTATGCTTTGCCCTTTGTGGTCATTTATCAATCAGCCATGCCTTTCTTCTCGGCCCGGGCTATCGCCCTGCCCCCACTCAGGCTCGGCCTTATGGCCCGCCTCCACCCTTTGCCGCTGTTCATCCTGCTTATCATCTCAGTCGTCGTAGCCCGCTCAGATGTATGAAGGCATGTCAACTTGGTTGTTCCACCAGCCCGCGTACATGCGCTGCGGCAAGCTGGACCAACTGACTTCCGTGCTGGCAACCTGACGCTGTGGCACTTCTATCATGATTCCGCTCTTGGCCAGTGTAACTACACTGCGGCCCTTGTTCATCAACGTTACTCTTCTTGTCGGCCCGCGCTTCGTCGTTGCGGCCCTTGGATTTTACTGGCCCGTGCCTCGGCGCTGCGGCCTCGCGGCCCGCACCTCGGCACTGCCACCATCAGCTTATGCTATCATCATGCTTCTCTTATGCTCATCACATTTCCCAGCAGTCATGTATCCATACCTCACTCAGTTGTGTTGGCCCCACCATCTTTCCCGCAGCGCTCGTCACTCGGACCGCGCCCAACCTGTTCAGATCTCATTCATGTGTGCAGCAACTCCCCAAATGTGTCTGTGGCCATCAACAATTTACTGACAGAGTCATCCAAAGTCAGAGTGCCCAATCACAGTTCAGATGTACTAGGCATGACCTTGCAGGTACGAACAAGGTAAAAAACCTGTGGCTTGGCACAACTATTGTGCGCAATGGCTTAACAAAGTTGGCATGTGCCACTGACCATGACCACAAAGTTTACCAAGTACCTTAAACGGCTATGAATGATAACACAAGTCAGCCACGGTCAGAGTGTCCAATCACAGTGCAGATATATTGGGCATGACCTTACAGGTATGAACAATGTATAATTCTGGTGGCTCGGTGTGGCTATTGTGCGCAATGCCTTGACAAATTTGGCAGGTGCCACTGACCATGACCACAAATGAATCCAAGTGACTTTAACTTCTATTGATCATAACACGAGTCAGCCACGGTTAGAGTGTCCACTCACAGTGCAGATGAACTAGGCATGACCTTGCAGGTGCAAACAGCGTAGAATACTGGTGGCTCCGTGTGGCTATTGTGCGCAATGCCTTGACGAAGTTGGCATGTGCCACTTATCATGACCACAAAGTTTACCAAGTGACTCTAACTCATACGAATCGTAATACGAGTCAGAGTGCCCAATCACAGTGCGCATCTAATATGCATGACCTTGCAGGTATAAACAAGGTAGAATACTGGTGGCTCCGTATGCCTATTGTGCGCAATGCCTCGACAAAGTTGGAATGTGCCACTGACCATGGCCACAAATGCATCCAAGTGACTTTTACTTCTATTGATCATAACACGAGTCAGCCACGGTGAGAGAGTCCAATAAAAGTGCAGAAGTACTAGGCACAATCTTGCAGGTGCAAACAAGGTACAATATTGGTGGCTCGGTGTGGCTCTTGTGCACAATGCCTTGACAAAGTTGGCATGTGCCACTGACCATGACCACAAAGGTTACCAAGTGACTTTAACCTCTACGAATCATAACACGAGTCAGCCACGGTCAGAGTACCCAATCACAGTGCACATCTAATATGCATGACCTTGCAGGTATAAACAGGGAAAAAAACCAGTGTCTTGGCACTGCTATTGTGCGCAATGCCTTGACAACGTTGGCATGTGCCACTGACCATGACCACAAAGTTTACCAAGTGACTTTAACTTCTACAAATCGTAACACGAGTCAACCACAGTTATAGTGCCCAATCACAGTGCAGATGTACTAGGCATGACCTTGCAGGTATAAACAAGGTAAAAAACCCGTGGCTCGGCATGGCTATTATGCGCAGTGCCTTGACAAAGTTGGCATGTGCCACTTATCATGCCCACACAGTTTACAAAGTACCTTAAACGGCTATGAATCATAACACGAGTCAGCCACGGTCAGAGTGTCCAATCTCAGTGCAGATATACTAGGCATTACCTTACACGTATAAACAAGGTACAATACTGATGGCTCGGTGTGGCTATTGTGTGCAATGCCTTGAAAAAGTTGGTATGTGCCACTGACCATCGCCACAAAAGTATCCAAGTGACTTGTACTTCTATTGATCATAACACGAGTCAGCCACGGTCAGAGTGTCCAATAACAATGCAGATGTACTAGGCATGATCTTTTACGAATCGTAATACGAGTCAGCCACGGTCAGAGTATCCAGTCAAAGTGCAGATGTACTAGGCATGATCGTGCAGGTGCAAACAATGTAGAATACTAGTGGCTCGGTTTGGCTAGTATGCGCAATGCCTTGACAAAGTTGGCATGTGCCACTGACCTTGACCACAAATGTATCCAAGTAACTTTTACTTCTATTGATCATAACACGAGTCGGCTGCGATCAAAGTGTCCAATCACAGTGCAGATGTACTAGGCATGATATTGCAGGTTGGAAAAAGGTCGAATACGGGTGGCTTAGTTTGGCTATTTTGCGCAATGCCTTGACAAAGTTGGCATGTGCCACTGACCATGACCACAAAGTTTACCATGTGACTTTAGCTTCTACGAATCGTAACACGAGTCAGCCACGGTCAGAGTGCCCAATCACAGCGTACATCTAATATGCACGACCTTGCAGGTGTAAACAATGTAAAAACTGGTGGCTTCGCACGGCTATTGTGCGCAATGCCTTGACAAAGGTGGCCTGTGCCACTGCCATGACCACAAAGTTTACCAAGTAACTTTAACGGCTATGAATCATAACACGAGTCAGCCACACGCAGAGTGTCCAATCACAGTGCATATATACTGGACAGGACCGTCCGGTACTAACAAGGTAAAATACTGGTGGCTCCGTGTGGCTATTGTGCGCAGTGCCTTGGCAAAGCTGGCATGTGCCACTGACCATGACCACAAATATATCCAATTGACTTTTACTTCGATTGATCATAACACGAGTCAGCCACGGTCAGAGTGTCCAATCACAGTGCAGATGTACTAGGCATGATCTTGCAGGTGCAAACAAGGTAGAATACTGGCGGCTCCATGTGGCTATTGTGCACAATGCCTTGACAAAGTTGGCATGTGCCACTGACCATGCCCACAAAGTTTACCAAGTGACTTTAACGTCTGCGAATCATAACACGAGTCAGCCACGGTCAGAGTGCCCAACCAACGTACACATCTAATATGCATGACCTTGCAGGTACAAACAAGTTAAGAAACCGGTGGCTTGGCACAGCTATTGTGCGCAATGCCTTGGCAAAAATGGCACGTGCCACTGACCATGACCACAAAGTTTACGAAGTGCTTTTAACGGCTATGAATCATAACACGAGTCAGCCACGGTCAGAGTGTCCAATCACAGTGCAGACATACTGGGCATGAACCTACAGGTATAAACAAGGAAAAATACTGGTGGCTCGGTGTGGCTATTGTGCGCAATGCCTGAAGAAAATTGGCATGTGCCACTGACCATGACCACAAATGTATCCAAGTGACGTTTACTTATATTGATCATAACACGAGTCAGCCAGGGTCAGAGTGTCCAATCATAGTGAAGATGTACTAGGCATGATCTTGCAGGTGAAAACAAGATAGAATACTGGTGGCTCCATGCGGCTATTGTGCGCAATGCCTTGACAAAGTTGGCATGTACCACTGATCAGGACCACATAGTATACCATGTAACTTTAACTTCTACGAATCATAACAAGAGTCAGCCATGGTAAGAGTGCCCAATGAAAGCGTACTTCTAATATGCATGGCCTTGCAGGTATGAACAAGGTAAAAAACCGATGGCTTGGCATGGCTATTGTGCGCAATGCCTTGACAAAGTTGGCATGTGCCACTGACCATGAAAACAAAGTTTACCAAGTACATTAAACCGCTATGAATCATAACACGAGTCAGCCATGGTCAGAGTGTCCAATCACAGTGCAGATGTACTGGGCATGACCTTGCATGTATAATTAAGGTAGAATACTGGTGGCTCGGTGTGGCTATTGTGCGCAATTCCTTGACAACGTTAGCATGTGCCACTGTCCATGACCACAACTGTATCCAAGTGACTTTTACTTCTAAAGATCATAACACGAGTCAGCCGCGGTCAGAGTGTCGGATCACAGTGCAGATGTACTAGGCATGATCGTGCAGGTGTAAACAAGGTAGAATACTGGTGGCTCAGTTTTGCTATTGTGCGCAATGCCTTGACAAAGCTGGCATGTGCCACTGGCCGTGACCACAAATGTATTCAAGTGACTTTTACTTGTATTGGTCATAACACGAGTCAGCCACGGTTAGAGTGTCCAATCACAGTGCACATGTACTAGGCATGATCTTGCAGGTTGAAAAAAGGTAGAATACTGGTGGCTCAGTGTGGCTATTGTGCGCAATGCCTTGACAAAGTTGGAATGTGCCATTGACCATGACCACAAAGTTTACCATGTGACTTTAACTTCTACGAATCGCAACACGAGTCAGCCACGGTCAGAGTGCCCAATCACAGCGTACATCTAATATGCACGACCTTGCAGGTATAAACAAGGTAAAAAACCGGTGGCTTGGCACGGCTATTGTGCGCAATGCCTTGACAAAGTTGGCATGTGCCACTGCCATGACCACAAATATAGCCAAGTGACTTTTGCTTCTATTTATCATAACACGAGTCAGCCACGGTCCGAGTGTCCAATCACAGTGCAGATGTACTAGGCATGATCTTGCAGGTGCAAACAAGGTAGAATACTGGTGGCTACATGTGGCTAGTATGCACAATGCCTTGACAAAGTGGGTATGTGCCACTGATCATGACCACAAAGTTTACCAAGTGACATTAACGTCTGCGAATCATAACACGAGTCGGCCAGGGTCAGAGTGCCCAATCACAGTGCACATCTAGTATGCATGACCTTGCAGGTATAAACAAGTTAAGAACCCGGTGGCTTGGCACGGCTTTTGTGCGCAATGCCTTGACAAAGCTGGCATGTGCCACTGACCATGACCACAAAGTTTACCAAGTACCTTAAACGGCTATGAATCATAACACGAGTCAGCCACAGTCAGAGTGCCCAATCACAGTGCAGATATACTGGACATGACCTTACAGGTATAAACAGGGTAAAATACTGGTGGCTCGTTGTGGCTGTTGTGCGCAATACCTTGACAAAGTTGGCATGTGCCACTGACCATGACCAAAAATGTATTCAAGTGACTTGTACTTATATTGATCATAACACGAGTCAACCACGGTGAGAGTGTCCAATCACAGTGCAGATGTATTAGGCTTGATCTTGTAGGTGCAATCAAGGTAGAATACTGGTGGCTCGTTGTGACTATTGTGCGCAATGCCTTGGCAAAGTTGGCATGTGCCAGTGACCATGACCACAAATGTATCCAACTGACTTTAACTTCTCTGGATCATAACACGAGTCAGCCACGGCCAGAGTGTCAAATCACAGTGCACATGTACTAGGCATGATCATGCAGGTGCAAACAAGGTAGAATACTGGTGGCTCGGTGTGGCTATTGTGCGCAATGCCTTGACAAAGTTGGCATGTGCCACAGACCATGACCACAAATGTATCCATGTGACTTTTACTTCTATTGATCATAACACGAGTCAACCACGGTCATAGTGTCCAATCACACTGCACATGTACTAGGCATGATCTTGCAGGTGAAAAAATAGGTAGAATACTGGTGGCTCGGTGTGGCAATAGTGCGCAATGCCTTGACAAAGCTGGCATAAGCCACTGACCATGACCACAAAGTTTACCAAGTGACTTTAACTTCTACGAATCGTAACACGATTCAGCCACGGTCAGATTGCCCAATCACAGTGCACATCAAATATGCATAACCTTGCACGTATAAACAAGTTAAAAAACCGGTGGCTCGGCACGGCTATTGTGCTCAATGCCTTGACAAAGTTGGCATGTGCCACTGACCATGACCACAAAGTTTACCAAGTACCTTTCACGGCTATGAATCATAACACGAGTCAGCCACGGTCAGAGTGTCCTATCACAGTGCATATACATTTGGCATGACCTTATATGTATAAGCAAGGTAAGCTACTGGTGGCTCGGTGTGGCTATTGTGCGCAATGCCTTGACATAGTTGGCATGTGCCACTGATCATGACCACAAATGTATCCAATTGACTCTTACTTCTTTTGATCATAACACGAGTCAGCCACGGTCAGAGTGTCCATTCACATTGCAGATGTACTAGGCATGATCTTGCAAGTGCAAACAAGGTAGAATACTGGTGGCGCCATGTGACTATTGTGCGCAATGCCTTGACAAATTTGGCATGTGCCACTGATCATGACCACAAAGTTTACCAAGTGACTTCAACTTCTATGAACAATAACATGAGTTAGCAACGGTCAGATTGCTTAATCAAAGTGCGCATCTAATATGCATGACCTTGCAGGTATAAACAAGGTAGAAAACCGGTGGCTTGGCACGGCTATTGTGCGGAATTCATTGACAAAGCTGGCATGTGCCACTGACCATGACCACAAACATTACCAAGTACCTTAAACGGCTATGAATCATAACACGAGTCAGACACGGTCAGAATGTCCAATCACAGTGCAGATACACTGGGCATGACCTTACAGGTATAAACAAGGTAGTGTCTTTGTGGCTCAATGTGTCTACTATGTGCAAGGCCTTGACAAAGTTGGCATGTGCCGCTGACCATGACCACAAATGTTTCAAAGTAACTTTTACTTCTATTGATCATAACACAAGTCAGCCACGGTCAGAGTGTCCAATCACAATGCAGATGTAGTAGGCATGGTCTTGTAGGTGCAAACAACGTAGAATACTGGAGGCTCGGTGTGGCTATTGTGCGCAATGCCTTTACAAAGTTGGCATGTGCCACTGATCATGAGCACAAATGTATCCAAGTGACTTTTACTTTTATTGATCATAACACGAGTCAGCCACGGTCAGAGTGTCCAACCGAACAGCAGATGTACTAGGCATGATCTTGCACGTGCAAACAAGGTAGAATACTGGTGGCTCCATGTGGCGATTGTGCACAATGCCTTGACAAAGTTGGCATGTGCCACTGATCATAACCACAAAGTTTACCAAGTGACTTTAACTTCTACGAATCATAACACGAGTCAGCCACGGTCAGATTGCCCAATCAAAGCGCACATCTAATATGCATGACCTTGCAGGTATAAACAAGGTAAAAAACGGGTGGCTTGGCACGGCTATTGTGCGCAATGCCTTGACAAAGATGGCATGTGCCACTGATCATGACCACAAAGTTTACCAAGTACATTAAACGGTTATGAATCATAACACGAGTCAGACACAGTCAGTGTGTCCAATCACAGTGCAGATATACTGGGCATGACCTTGCAGGTATAAACAAGGTAGAATACTGGTGGCTCGGTGTGGCTATTGTGCGCAATTCCTTGACAAAGTTGGCATGTGCCACTGACCATGACCACAAATGTATCCAAGTGACTTTTACTTCTATGAATTGTAACACGAGTCAGCCACGGTCAGAGTTTCCAATCACAGTGCAGATGTACTATGCATGATCTTGCAGGTGCAAGCAAGGAAGAATACCGGTGGCTCGGTGTGGCTACTGTACGCATTGCCTTGACAAAGTTGGCATGTACCACTGACCATGACCACAAAGTTTGCCAAGTGACTTTAACTTCTACGAATCGTGATATGTGTCAGCCACGGTCAGAGTGCCCAATCACAGTGCACATCTAATATGCATGACCTTGCAAGTATAAAAGAGTTAAAAAACCGATGGCTTGGCACGGCTATTGTGCGCAAGACATTGACAAATTGGTGTGGGCGTGGATCGTCGCGGAATGGGCGATGCAACCGGGCGGATATTGCCGGCCAAATGATGATGTTGACAGAGGAAGAGTGATTGATTATGGAGTGGGCGCAGCGGCAAAACCACGTGCGCTTTGAAGTTTTGGCGTGGGCGTAGGTCGTCGCAGAACAGGAGATACGAGCGGGCGGATCCTTGTGCTGAGCTGAAAGCGATGCGGATGGTGAGGAACGATTGATGATGGAGTAGGTGTAGGGGAAAAACCACGTGTGCGATTGAATTAGGGGAGTAAGATGCGGCAATGGGAAGGCAGGTGCCAATGCGCCGAAAGAATTCTGCTAATGGCGTGGGTGCAGGCTGTTGCGGAAGCGGGCAGCTAGCTCGTGCAGATCCTAGTGTCGTTCACAACTGCTGATAATGTCTAATGAAACGGAGGCTGGTGACGATGGCGGAGTGGGCACATGGGCGAACCGCGTGCGCCAAAGGAAGTTTTCGGCGTGGGCGCAGGTCGTCGCGGAAAAGGCGATGCGACCGGGCGGATCCTTGTGCCGAGTTAGAACCAATGCGGAAGCGGAGGAAACGATTGATTGATGAGTGGGCGCAGGGGCAAAACCACGTGTATGAAGAGCTGATGCTAATGAAGATGATTAATGCGAAGGCAGCACGGAGGATGCTGATGACGGAGAAATGAGGCAGGAACAGGTGGCTGATGGAGCTGAGAAGACAGGCTAGAACAGATGATGCAAGGAGGACGAGGAGGGCTGATGGAGGCAGATGAGGATGATGCGAGGAGTGAAGACTGAGGGATGATGATGATGCTGGAAAAGTGAGGCAGGCAGCGATGCAAGTGGAGGGAGCCGAGATGAGATGCGATGCGGCAGGGAGGTGGAGCGACACAACCACTTCTTCTTGCGTTCAGGAGAGTGACGGCTTGTTCTCCCGTTGGCTACAAAATGGGAGCAGGAAGACTGGTGGTGTCCGATATCCTGTCAGCTAGAAGAGGTTGGTTGCGGCAGAGGGAGTCAGGCAGCGGGCAGAGGCGCTAGACCGCTGATGTCAGGGGAGTGACGGCTTGTTCTCCAGTTGGCTCGAAAATGGGAGCAGGAAGACTGGTGGTGTCCGATATCCTTACGGCGGAAGTTATGCCTGCAGCAGATGACCAGACAAGGAGGCAATGCGAGAAGGCGGCTCAAGGTGATGGGCGCAGGCGGGCAGAGGATGACAGCGAGGAAGGAGCAGATGAAGCTGAGAAGGTAAGATGAAAGAGGAGGAGATGTGATGAGGGGCAGCGGATGGCAGACAGCAGAGCGTCTTGGTAGTTGACGGCAGACGGCGGCTTGAGAGTTGCTTACGGCTGATGTGGGCGACAAGTCACCGGTTGTTGGCCACGGGCGTGCAAATGGGCGCTGGGCTTCCTTAGGATGACAAGGCGTTTCTTCAGCGTGGAGAACTCATCAGGCAGAGCTGCTAATGTCAGCTGCTGGCGAAGCGGCGAGGCGCGTGACGATGGTAGCGGCGGTAGAAGATTGCAGGTGGAAGTGATGGAGGGAAGATGGCGGCAGAGCGATGACGTAGTCACAGGGCACCAGGTGATGTTGCCTGATGCTCTGATACCATGTCAGAAGAATGTAGGCACGAGAACAGCAGCAGCAGAAATAGGCAGAAGCGTTAGGACAAGAAAGTGTACGTCAGCAAAGTGTCGTAGCTGAGATCGGTGCGAGGCGTTAGTCGTGAAGGCTGATAGGGGCTGAGACGCGATATAGCCGAGATAGACAGGTTGATGTGCGAAAGAGTGCTGGCGAGATGAGTGATGGTTGGCGGAGTATGAGAGCTGAGCGAAGGAGCGATAGTGCCAGAGCAAAGCGTTGAGAGGGACTGGTGAAGGCAAAGAGTGCGAGGAGCAAGCAGTGAAAAGACACAGTGGCATAGCCGCGCAACCAAAGGGGTACAGGATGAGTAGAGCTATTATCGTTAAGCTGGAAGGAATTAACATCCTCCGTACATGTATAAAACAGGACAAGACAAAATAGGAAACGGCTTCTTGTGCGCTAGCCGAACGCGCTTGCGGGGTGACCACTGATTATGGGATCACTTGGTCCGATAGCCGTTCGCCGGCTAAGGCGCCGACAACGGTTAGTGCATTGACAATGGCTAGTGTGTCGACCGAAGTGGTTCAGGCCAGAGCTGAACCATTCTTGATCACTTATTTTCCAGCTGGTGGGAGTCCTGTCAGGTTTACGGTAGTAATTATGACACAAACAAGGTAGAATACTGGTGGCTCGGTGTGGCTATTGTGCGCAATGCCTTGACAAAGTTAGCATGTGCCACTAACCATGACCACACACTTTACCAAGTGACTTTAACGTCTACAAACTGTAACACGAGTCAGTCACGGTCAGAGTGCCCAATCACAGTGCACATTTAATATGCATGACCTTGCAGGTATAAACAAGGTAAATAACCGGTGGCTTGGCACGGCTATTGTGCGCAATGCCTTGACAAAGTTGGCATGTGCCACTGGCCATGACCACAAAGTTTACAAAGTACCTTAAACGACTATGAATCATAACACGATTTAGCCACGGTCAGAGTGTCCAATCACAGTACAGATATACTGGGCATGACCTTGCAGGTATAATCAACGTAGAATACTGGTGGCTCGGTGTGGCTATTGTGCGCAATGCCTTGACAAAGGTGACATGTGCCACTGACCATGACCAGAAGGTTTACCAAGTGACTTTAACTTCTACGAATTGTAACACGAGCCAGCCACGGTCAGAGTGCCCAATCACAAGTCAGATGTACTAGGCATGACCTTGCAGGTATAAACAAGGTAAAAAACCAGTGGCTTGGTACGGTTATTGTGCGCAAGGCCTTGACACGTTGGCATGTGCCACTGACCATGACTACAAAGTTTACCAAGTACCTTAAACGGCTATGAATGATAACACGAGTCAGCCACGGTCAGAGTGTCCAATCATAGTGCAGATATACTAGGCATGACCTTGCATGTACATACAAGGAAGAATACTGGTGGTTCGGTGTGGCGATTGTGTGCAATGCCTTTACAAAGTCGGCATGTGCCACTGACCATGACCACAAATGTATCAAAGTGAATTGAACTTCTATTGATCATAACACGAGTAAGCCATGGTCAGCGTGTCCAATCACATTGCAAATGTACTAGGCATGATCTTGCATGTACAAAGAAGGCAGAATACTGGTGGCCCGGTGTGGCTATTGTGCGCAATGCCTTGACAAAGTTGGCATGTGCCACTGACCATGACCACAAATGTATCCAAGTGAATTTCACTTCTACGAATCGTAACACGACTCAGCCAGAGTCAGAGTGCCCAATCACAGTGTACATATAATATGCATTACCTTACAGGTATAAACAAGGTAAATAACTGGTGGCTTGGCACAGCTATTCTACGCAATGCCTTGACAAAGCTGGCATGTGCCATTGACCATTATCACAAAGTTTTCCAAGTTCTTTAAACGGGTATGAATCATAACACGAGTCAGCCACGGTCAGAGTGTCCAATTACAGTGCAGATATCCTGGGCATGACCATGCAGGTAGAAACAAGGTTGAATACTAGTGGCTCAGTGTGTGGCTATTGTGCGCAATGCCTTGACAAAGTTAGGAGGGCTGCGACCTTTCTCCGTGGTAGGTCGTGCCCTACATACGTTGTCGTGTAGCATGGACCGAGCCGCTCGGTGACTTCCGTTAGCCCAGGTTCGTGGCGGTAGAACGGAGACTGTGCAGTACCGTGGCTGGTGGCGGCAGGCTCGGCATCCACGTCTACTTGGGTGCGGTTGGTTTGGCACGTCCGTTGCCTGGACTCGCGCGATACATTGGTCGTGCAAGTCTTCGGAAGTCTTGGTCAGAGTTGATCTGGACCTCTTGGG
This sequence comes from Penium margaritaceum, assembly GCA_023375785.1. Lineage (NCBI taxonomy): Eukaryota > Viridiplantae > Streptophyta > Zygnematophyceae > Desmidiales > Peniaceae > Penium > Penium margaritaceum. The sequence continues at coordinate 228,693 of SZWC01001703.1, read as the reverse complement.
GATATTCTGGCTTGGCCTTTTCTTGAGGGGTAGGGGAGTGCAGGCTGCCCATTTCTTGTTTGGTAGAAGTCAAGTGGGCAGTCTTGTGAGCATTGTATATTATTCTCACACCCCCCTTTAATGCCACAAGACTGCTCAGGTGCTGATGCTTGATGAGGATGCAGTCTGGTGGTCGAGTTTGGTGTGGTTATGCGAAGCAGGTTGTCAGGGCGGAGGATCGCTTCTGCTTTTTTGGTTTCCCTGTTGTTGGGACGCAGTACCACAGTGATGATGGGTTCGCCTTGGTCCGGTGTTCGTCAGAGGAGTTCTGAGTCTTTGGAGATGAGAGGTGGAGAATCTCCACTAAGGGTTGCAGGTGCTTCGGAGATGCTCCAAGGTGCAGCTGAGGGGGAAGGAGGAAGAGCTCGGTGGGATCACTTTTTTTTTATGTCGGGTCGCGGTTCGGGCTGGGAGAGAGAGTTCTTGCTAGCAGTGTAATGCGACTGATAGTGATACTGTGGCAGGGCATAAGTGCCAGTTGTACGCCAGCTTCTTTTGTGACAGGTGCTATCAGCTGCTGTTGTTGCTGTTGCTGCTTCTCTTCTTGCTCCTCTTGGCATTGTTGCTTTTGTTCTTGCTGTAGCTGCTGCTGCTGTTGTCGTCGATGGGATGGTACATAGCAGGCAGGTCGGTGCGTAGGGGAGTGATCAGCTTTCAGGGGATAAGATGTGGTTGATGTCTCCGTTGTCAAGAATCCTGGCCGTCTGTGAGGGGGAATGTATCAGCCAGGCAGTTCATCCTGGATGGTGAACTTAGGGCTGGCAGGTTGGGTGTTGATGGCTTGAGGTTGGGTGTCTTGATCAGCTGCGGGCAGAATCATTCTGCCATAAAACCTGATCATGAACTCGTTGACTTCGTCAGAAGTGAATGGTGACCGGTCGAGAGGTAGCCAGACGTACTCGACTGGTGTTGAGAGCTCCTGCGTTTTGTTGTGTTGCAGCTGTGGAACTTCCTTAGGAGGCCAGTTCGGGGTAGGAAGGTTGTATTCATAGCGCGATGGTGGGGCAGATGGAGGAGTGGTGTCGGTGAGTTCCTTTGCTTCCTCAGAAGTGCAGTGAGGGCATTGGCAGGGGAAGTATGATGCAGTTCAGTCATAGGTGAAGTGAATAAAGTAGTCTTCATCCTTTGGTTAAGGCAGCTCAGACAAGAAGGCTGTGGTGGATACCGGAGGATCAGGTGTTGGAGTTGTGAAGGAAGACTCCGTCACAGGTGCTACTGCTGCTGGTGTTGCTGCGGCTGTTGGTCTTGTGAGGTGTCTGAGGAGGCGAGGGACTTTTGCCACGAGACAGCCGAGGATGAAAAGACAGGGCAACATGGTGCTTCTCAGGCATTATCCCGTGGTTGACTTAGAGGCTGAGGATTAGGGATGAGGCAGCTGTTGGAGGAGGATCTTTGTGCGGTTGTTGCAACGGACGAAGGTTGATGGTAATGAAGGGTCTGCGGGTTGATCGTAGAGGTTTATTGAGTGTGTAAGAGCGAGGGCGGTGCTTTTGAGGCGTCGTTTGGGCTGATGTGGCTGCTTCTGCTGCTGCTTTTGTTGCTGCGAGGGAAGAATACTGCTGCTGCTGCTAGAGATGTGGTGTCTACGGCGAGGGAAGGCGAATTGACTGCTGCTGTTTGCTGCTACTACTATGTGTGTCACCAGCCCCAAGCCGTGCCCATACACGGTTTAGGAATGGTGGTGCCACACAGGATGCGTGGATGTTGGAGTGCTGTTGCTTCTGCTGCTGTTGCTGTTGCAAGGATACTAGCTGGCGGATGCGATAATGACTGCTGCTGCTGGTGTGAAAAGGCGGATGATGGTTAATCGTGTGCGTTGTCAAACCAGGAATGCGCCCATACACATCTGATGTGACGATGTGAGAGTGACGGCACCAGTGCTGCTGCTGAAAATGCTGTTGACGGCTGGTAGCGGTGAGACACCTCGGTCAGGCGTTTCAGGCGTCTGCAAAGAGGGAGGAGGCGATGATGGCTCCAGTATGTTTCTCTGGGCTCTGATACCATGTCATGGAAATGTCATGACAGTTAGCTGATGGAGATGCACAGAAGAGATGATGGCCGGAGCATCGGCGAAGGTGCTGGCAGCTGACGGCATGCTGACGTCAAGAGAGATCACAGGCACGACTGTGAGGCAAGCACTGAGAAGTATGACGAGGTGATGCGGGGGCGGTGCCAGAGGCACGGGCCAAGCCAGAGATAGAACTGGCGTGGGCGCAGTATCACTCGGCACGGGCGCTTCGAGTTCTGGAGGCGCCTTGGGTGAGCAGTGCGGGCACGACGGAGCGAAGCGGAGGAGCGAGTGCTGTGAGGAGATGGATCACAGGCCTTAGCCAGCAGGCGGGCAAGTGAGGAGGTCCCGTGACAATGTAATGAACAAGGTGCCACGGGCAGAGAGAACGTAGCGAGGAAGAGGAACGAGTGCCACAGCACGGAGGCGGGCAACGGCAAGGAGACAACGGGCAGCACCACAGCACGATGGTGAGCGAAGGAATGAGGAAATGATTGATTGATAATACTGAGGATAACAGAGGCAGAGATACAAGAGCAGAAGTACAAGGTTAAGTACTATGTTAAGATTACCTAGTCCTAACAGTGCTAAGGTGGGCGGCGCGTGTAAGCGCGCCACAGCCGTTCTGCTTGTTTGGCTCGTGTCACGGGTCGTGGGTGCGCTTCCCGGTGCGGAGCGCACGTTAGAGTTTGGAGGGCTGCGACTTTTCTCCGTGGTAGGTCGTGCCATACATACGTTGTCGTGTAGCATGGACCGAGCTGCTCGGTGACTTCCGTTAGCTCAGGTCCGTGGCGGTAGACCGGAGACTGTGCAGTACCGTGGCTGGTGGCGGCAGGCTCGACATCCACGTCTGCTTGGGTGCGGTTGGTTTGGCACGTCCGTTGCCTGGACTCGCGCTGATACTTTGGTCGTGCGAGTCTTCGGAAGTCTTGGTCAGAGTTGATCTGGACCTCTTGGGGATATTCTGGCTTGGCCTTTTCTTGAGGGGTAGGGGAGTGCAGGCTGCCCATTTCTTGTTCGGTAGAAGTCAAGTGGGCAGTCTTGTGCGCATTGTATACTATTCTGACAACTTTAATTTGTAGGAATCATAAAACAAGTCAGCCATGGCCAGAGTACGCAATCACAGTGCACATCTATTATGCATGACCTTGCAGGTATGAAGAGGGTCTAAAAACGGTGTATTGGCACGACTATTGTGCGCAATGACTTGACAAAGTTGGCATGTGCCACTCACCATCACCACAAAGTTGACCAAGTGACTTTAATTTCAACGAATCGTAACACAAGTCAGTCCCAGTCAGAATGCCCAATCACAGTTCAGATGTGCTCGGCATGACCTTGCAGGTATAAACAATGTACAAATTGGGTAACTTGGCACGGCTATTGTGCGCAATGCCTTGACAAACTTGGCATGTGCCACTGACAATGACCACAAAGTTTACCAAGTACCTTAAGCGGCTATGAATCATAACACGAGTCAGCCACGGTTAGAGTGTCCAATCACAGTGCAGGTATACTGGGCAGGACCTTACAGGTATAAACAAGGTAGAATACTGGTGGCTCGGTGTGGCTATTGTGCGCAATGCCTTGATAAAGTTGGCACATGTCACTACCCATGACCACAAATGTATCCAAGTGACTTTTACTTCAATTGATCATAACACAAGTCAGCCACAGTCAGAGTGTCCAATCACAGTGCAGATGTACTAGGCATGGTCTTTCAGGTTCAAACAGGGTAGAATATGGGTGGCTCGTTGTGGCTATTGTGCGCAATGCCTTGACAAAGTCGGCATGTGCCACTGACCATGACCACAAAGTTTACCAAGTGAGTTTAACTTCTACGAATCGTAAGACAAGTCAGCCACAGTTAGAGTGCCCAATCACAGTGCAGATGTATTGGGCATGACCTTGCAGGTATGAACAAGGTAGAATATTGATGGCTCGATGTGGCTATTGTGCGTAATGCCTTGACAAAGTTGGTATGTGCCACTGACCATGACCACAAAGTTTACCAAGTGACTTTAACTTCTACGAATCGTAACACGAGTCAGCCACGGTCAGAGCGTCCAATCATAGTTTTGATGTACTTCACATGACATTGCAGGTATAAACAAGGTAAAAAACCTGTGGCGTGGCACGGCTATTCTGCGCAATGCCTTGACAAAGTTGGCATGTGGCACTCACCATGACCACAAAGTTTACCAAGTACCTTAAACGGATATGAATCATAACACGAGTCAGCCACGGTCAGAGTGTCCAATCACAGTGCACATGTACTGTGCATAATCTTCCAGATATAAATAAGGTAGAATACTGGTGGCTCGATGTGGCTATTGTGCACAGTGCCTTGACAAGGTTGGCACTGACCATGACCACAAAGTTTACCAAGTGACTTTAACTTATGTGAATTGTAACACGTGTCAGCCACAGTCGGAGTGCCCAATCATAGTGTACATCTAATATGCATGACCTTGCAGGTATAGACAGGGTAAATTACCGGTGTCTTGGCACGGCTATTGTGTGCAATGCCTTGACAAAGTTGGCACGTGCCACTGACCATGACCACAAAGTTTACCATGTGACTTTAACTTCTACGAATTGAAACACGAGTCAGCCACAGTCAGAGTGCCCAATCACAACTCAGATGTACTAGCGATAACCTTGCAGGTATAAAGAGGGTAAAAAACCGGTGTCTTGGCACGGCTATTGTGCGCAATGCCTTGACAAAGTTGGCATGGGCCACTGACCATGACCACAAAGTTTACCAAGTGCCTTAAACGGCTATGAATCATAACACAAATTGGCCACGGTCAGAGTGTCCACTCACATTGCAGATATACTGGGCATGACCTTGCAGGTGCAAACAAGGTAGAATACTGGTGGCTCGGTGTGGCTATTGTGCGCAATGCCTTGACAAAGTTGGCATGTGCCACTGACCATGACCACAAGGTTTACCAAGTGAGTTAAACGTCTTTGAGTCGTACCACGTGTCAGCCANGACCACAAATGTATCCAAGTGACTTTTACTTCTATTGATCATAACACGAGTCAGTCACGGTCAGAGTGTCCAATCACTGTGCAGATATGTTAGGCATGACCTTGTAGGCATAAACAAGGTAGAAAACTGGTGGCTCAGTGTGTCTATTGTGCGCAATGCCTTGACAAAGTTGGCATGTGCCACTGACCATGACCACAAGGTTTACCAAGTGAGTTAAATGTCTTTCAGTCGTACCACGTGTCAGCCACAGTCGGAGTGCCCAATCACAGTGCACATCTAATATGCATTACCTTGCAGGTATAAACAGGGTAAGAAACTGGTGTCTTGGCATGGCTATTGTGCACAATGCCTTGACAAAGTTGGCACGTGCCACTGACCATGACCACAAAGTTTACCAAGTACCTTAAACGGCGATGAATCATAACACGAGTCAACCACGGTGAGAGTGTCCAATCATGGTGCAGATGTACTAGGCATCATCTTGCAGGTGCAAACAAGGTAGAATACTGGTGTCTCGGTGTGGCTATTGTGTGGAATGCCTTGAAAACGTTGGCATGTGCCACTGACCATGACCAAAAATATATCATAGTGACTTTTACTACTATTGATCATAACACGAGTCCGCCACGGTCAGAGTGTCCAAAACAATGCAGATGTACTAGGCATGATCTTGCACAAGCAAAAAAGGTAGAATACTGGTGACTCGGTGTGGCTATTGTGTGCAATGCCTTGACAAAGTTGGCACGTGCCACTGACCATGCCCACAATGTTTACCATGTGACTTTAACTTATATGAATTGTAGCATGAGTCAGCTACATTCAAGGTGCCCAATCACAACTCAGATGTACTAGGGATGACCTTGCAGGTATAAAGAGGGTAAAAAACCGGTGTCTTGGCACGGCTATTGTGGGCAATGCCTTGACAAAGTTGGCATGTGCCACTGACCATGACCACAAAGTTTACCAAGTACCTTAAACGGCTATGACTCATAACACGAGTCAGCCACGGTCAGAGTGTCCAATCACAGTACAGATATACTGGGCATGACGTTACAGGTGTAAAGAAGGTTTAATACGGGTGGCTCGATGTGGCTATTGTGTGCAATACCTTGACAAAGTTGGCATGTGCCACAGACCACGACCACAAATGTATCCAAGTGATGTTTACTCCTATTGATCACAACACAAGTCAGCCACAGTCAGAGTGTCCAGTCACATTGCAAAAGTAATAGGAATGATCTTGCAGGTTCAAACAAGGTAGAATACTGGTAGCTCGGTGTGGCTATTGTGCGCAGTGCCTTGAAAAAGTTGGCATGTGCCACTGACCATGACCACAACGTTTACCAAGTGACTTTAGCTTCAATGAATTGTAACACGAGTCAGCCATAGTCAGAGTGCCCAATCACAGTGCACATCTAATATGCATGACCTTACATTTACAAACAAGGTAAAAAACCAGTGGCTTGGCATGGCTCTTGTGCGCATTGCTATGACAAAGTTGGCATGTGCCACTGACCATGACCACAAATGTATCCAAGTGACATTTACTTCTATTGATCATAACACGAGTCAGCCATAGTCAGAGTGTCCAATCACAGTGCAGATGTACTAGGAATGATCTTGTAGGTGCAAACAAGGTAGAATACTGGTAGCTCGGTGTGGCTATTGTGCGCAGTGCCTTGAAAAAGTTGGCATGTGGCACTGACCATGACCACAAAGTTTACCAAGTACCTTAAACGGCTATGACTCATAACACGAGTCAGCCATAGTCAGAGTGTCCAATCACAGTGCAGATGTACTAGGAATGATCTTGTAGGTGCAAACAAGGTAGAATACTGGTAGCTCGGTGTGGCTATTGTGCGCAGTGCCTTGAAAAAGTTGGCATGTGGCACTGACCATGACCACAAAGTTTACCAAGTACCTTAAACGGCTATGACTCATAACACGAGTCAGCCACAGTTAGAGTGCCCAATCACCGTGCAGGTGTATTGGTCACGACCTTGCAGGTATAAACAAGGTAGAATATTGGAGGCTCGGTATGGCTATTGTGCGCAATGCCTTGACAAAGTTGGCACGTGCCACTGACCATGACCACAACGTTTACCAAATGACTTTAACTTCTACGAATCGCAACACGAGTCAGCCTCGGTCAGAGTGCCCAATCACAGCGCACATCTAATATGCATGACCTTGCAGGTATAGACAAGGAAAAAACTGGTGTCTTGGAACGACTATTGTGCGCAATTCCTTCACAATGTTGGCATGTGCCACTGACCATGACCACACCTTTTACCAAGTACCTTAAACGGCTATGAATCAATACACGAGTCTGCCACGGTTACAGTGTCCAATCACAGTGCAGGTATACTGGGCAGGACCTTACAGGTATAAACAAGGTAGAATATTGGTGGCTCAGTGTGACTACCCATGACCACAAATGTATCCAAGTGACGTTTACTTATATTGATCATAACACAAGTCAGCCACGGTCAGAGTGTCCAATCACAGTGCAGATGTAGTAGGCATGGTCTTGCAGGTTCAAACAAGGTAGAATACCGGTGGCTTGGTGTGGCTACTGCGTACAATGCCTTGACAGAGTCGGCATGTGCCACTGACCATGACCACAAAGTTTACCAAGTGAGTTTAACGTCTACGAATCGTAACACGAGTCAGCCACAGTTAGAGTGCCCAATCACCGTGCAGGTGTATTGGTCACGACCTTGCAGGTATAAACAAGGTAGAATATTGGAGGCTCGGTATGGCTATTGTGCGCAATGCCTTGACGAAGTTGGCATGTGCCACTGACCATGACCACAAAGTTTACCAAGTGACTTTCACTTCTACAAATCGTAACACGAGTCAGCCACGGTCAGAGCGTCCAATCACAGTTAAGATGTACTAGACATGACCTTGCAGGTTTAAACAAGGTAAAAAACATTGTTGCACGGCTATTCTGCGCAATGCCTTGAAAAAGTTGGCATGTGGCACTGACCATGACCACAAAGTTTACCAAGTGACTTTAACNGAGTCAGCCACGGTCAGAGTGTCCAATCACAGTGCAGATATACTGGGCATGACGTTGGCTACCGGTAGGATCTTGCAGGTGCAAACAAGGTAGAATACTGGTGGCTTGGTGTGGCTATTGTGTGCAATGCCTTGACAAAGTTGGCATGTGCCACTGACCATGACCACAAAGTTTACCAAGTGACTTTAACGTCTACGAATCATAACACAAGTCAGCCACGGTCAGAGTACCCAATCACAGTGCACATCTAATCTGCATGACCTTGCAGGTATAAACAAGGTAAAAAACCGGTGGGTTGCCACAGCTATTTCGCGCAATGCCTTGACAAAGTTGGCATGTGCCACTGACCATGACCACAAAGTTTACCAAGTGACTTTAACTGCTACGAATCATAACAAGAGTCAGCCACGGTCAGAGTGTCCAATCACAGTGCAGATGTACTAGGCATGATCTTGCATGTGCAAACAAAGAAGAATACTGGTGGCTCGTTGTGACTATTGCACGCAATGCCTTGACAAATTTGGCATGTGCCACTGACCATAACCACAAAGTTTACCAAGTGACTTAAACTTCTATGAATCATAACACGAGTCAGCCATAGTCAGAGTGTCCAATCACAGTGCAGATGTACTAGGNCGGTGTGGCAATTGTGCGCAGTGCCTTGACAAAATTGGCATGTGCCACTGACCATGACCACAATGTTTACCAAGTGATTTGAACTTCTACGAATTGTAACACGAGTCAGCTCTGGTCAGAGTACCCAATCACAGTGCAGAAGTACTATGCATGACCTTGCAGGTATGAACAAGGTAAAAAACCAGTGGCTTGACATGGCTATTGTGCGCAATGCCTTGACAAAGTTGGAATGTGCCACTGACCATGACCAAAAAGTTTACCAAGTGACTTTCACTTCTACGAATCATAACACGAGTCCGACACGGTCAGAGTGTCCAATCACAGCGCAGATGTACTAGGCATGATCGTGTAAGTGCAAACAAGGTAGAATACTGGTTGCTTGGTGTGGCTATTGTGCACAATGCCTTGACAAAGTTGGCATGTGCCACTGACCATGACCACAAAGTTTGCCAAGTACCTTTAACGGCTATGAATCATAACACGAGTCAGCCACGGTCAGAGTGTCCAATCATAGTGCAGATATAGTGGGCATGATCATGCAGGTATAAACCAGGAAGAATACTGGTGGCTCGGTGTGGCTATTGTGCGCAAGGCCTTGACAAAGTTGGCATGTGCCACTGACCATGACCACAATGTTTACCAAGTGACTTTAACTTCTATGAAGCATAACACGAGTCAGCCACGGTCAAAGTGTCCAATCACAGTGCAGATATACTGGGCATGACCTTGTAGGCATAAACAAGGTAGAGTACTGGTGGCTTGGCGTGGCTATTGTGCGCAGTGCCTTGACAAAATTGGCATGTGCAACTGACTATGACCACAAATGTATCCTAGTGACTTTTACTTCTGTTGATCATAATACGAGTCACCCACGGTCAGAGTGTCCAATCACAGTGCAGATGTACTAGGCATGATTGTATAGGTTCAAGCAAGGTAGAATACTGGTGGCTCGGTGTAGCTATTGTGCGCAATTCCTTGACAAAGTTGGCATGTGCCACTGACCATGACCACAAAGTTTACCAAGTACCTTAAACGGCTATGAATCATAACACGAGTCAGCCACGGTCAGAGTGTCCAATACAGTGCAGATGTATTGGGAATGACCAATACATCTGAACTGTGATTGGACACTCCGACCGTGGCTGACTCGTGTTATGATCCATAGAAGTAAAAGTCACTTGGAAACATTTCTGTTCATGGTCAGTGGCACATGCTAACTTTGTCAAGGCATTGCGCACAATAGCCACACCGAGCCACCCGTGTTCTACCTTGTCTATACCTGTAAGCTCATGCCCAATATATCTGCACTGTGATTGGACACTCCGACCGTGGGTGACTCATGTTATGATTCATAGCCGCTTAAGGTACTTGGTAAACTTTGTGGTCATGGTCAGTGGCACATGCCAACTTTGTCAAGGCATTGCGCACAATAGCCACACCGAGCCACCAGTATTCTACCTTGTTTG
>SZWC01001703.1:184673-216699 GCA_023375785.1 Penium margaritaceum | reverse complement strand
AATAGCCACACCGAGCCACCAGTATTCTACCTTGTTTATACCTGCAAGGTCATGCCCCGTACATCTGCACTGTGATTGGACACTCTGACCGTGGCTGGCTCGTGTTATGATTCATAGCCGTTTAAGGTACTTGGTAAACTTTGCGGTCATGGTCAGTGGCACATGCCAACTTTGTCAAGGCATTGCGCACAATAGCCACACCAAGCCACCTGTATTCTACCTTGTTTATACCTGCAAGGCCATGCCTAGTATATCTACACTGTGATTGGACACTCTGACCATGGCTGACTCGTTATGATTCATAGCCGTTTAAGGTACTTGGTAAGCTTTGTGGTCATGGTCAGTGACACGTGCCAACTTTGTCAAGGCATTGCGCACACTAGCCAGACCGGACCACCAGTATTATACCTTGTTTGCACCTGCAAGATCATGCCTAGTACATCTGCACTGTGATTGGACACTCTGACTGTGGCTGACTTGAGTAATGATCAGTAGAAGTAAAAGTCACTTGGATACATTGCTGGTCATGGTCAGTGGACATGCAAACTTTGTCAAGATATTGCGCAGAATAGTCACACCGAGCCACCAGTATTCTACCTTGATTGTACCTCCAAGGTCATGCCCAGTATATCTGCACTGTGATTGGAGACTCTGACCGTGGCTGACTCGTGTTAAGATTCATAGCCATTGAAGGGAGTTGGTAGACTTTGTGGTCATGGTCAGTGGCACATGCCAACTTTGTCAAGGCATTGCGCACAATAGCCACACCGAGCCACCAATATTCCAACTTGTTTATACCTGCAAGGTCATGCCCAGTATATATGCACTGTGATTGGACACTCTACTTGTGGCTGACTCGTGTTATGACTCGTAGCCGTTTAAGGTACTTGGTAAACTTTGTTGTCATGGTCAGTGGCACATGCCAACTTTGTCAAGGCATTGCGCACAATAGCCACACCGAGCCACCAGTATTCCACCTTGTTTACACCTGAAAGTTCATGCCCGGTATATGTGCACTGTGATTGGACACTCTGACCGTGGCTGACTCGTGTTATGATTCGTAGCCGTTTAAGGTACTTGGTAAACTTTGTGGTCATGGTCAGTGGCACATGCCACCTTTGTCAAGGCATTGAGCACAATAGCCACGCCGAGCCACCAGTATTCTACCTTGTTTAGACCTACAATGTCATACATACTAGAATTAAGCTTTGATTGGGCACTCAGACCATGGCTGACTCGTGTTACAATTCATAGAAGTTTAAGTAACTTGGTAAACTTTGTGGTTATGGTAAGTGGCACATGCCAGCTTTGTCAAGGCATTGCGCACAATAGCCACACCAAGCCACCAGTATTATACCTTATTTGAACCTTCAAGACCCTGCCCAGTACATCTGAATTGTGATTTGACACTCTGACCGTGACTGACTCGTGTTATGATCAATAGAAGTAAATGTCAATTGGATACATTTGTGGTCATGGTCAGTGGCACATGCCAACGTTGTCAAGGCATTGCGCACAATAGCCACCCCAAGCCAGCAGTATTCTACCTTGTTTATACTTGCAAGGTCATTCCCAGTATATCAGCACAGTGATTGGACACTCTGACAGTGGCTGACTCGTGTCATGATTCATAGCTGTTTAAGGTACTTGGTAAACTGTGTGGTCATGGTCAGTGACACATGCCGACTTTGTCAAGGCATTGCATACAATAGCCGTGCCAAGCCACCAGTTCTTTACCTTGTTTATACCTGCAAGGTCATGCATATTAGATGTGCAATGTCATTGGGAACTCTGAACGTGGCTGACTCGTGTTACAATTTGTAGAAGTTAAGGTCACATGTTAAACTATGTGGTCATGGTCAGTGGCACATGCCAACTTTGTCAGGGAATTGCGCACAATAGCCACACTGAGCCACCAGTATTCTACCCTGTTTGCACCTGCAAGATCATGCCTAGTACATCTGCACTGTGATTTGACACTCTGACCGTGGCTGACTTGTGTTATGATCAGTAGAAGTAAAAGTCACTTGGATCTATTTGTGGTCGTGGTCAGTGGCACATGCCAACATAGTCAAGGCATTGCGCACAATAGTCACACTGAGCCACCTGTATTCTACCTTGTTTGTACCTGCAAGGTTATGCCCAGTATATCTGCACTGTGATTGGACACTCTGACTGTGGCTGACTTGTGTTAAGATTCATAGCTGTTTAAGGTACTTGGTAGACTTTGTGGTAATGGTCAATGGCACAGGCCAACTATGTCAAGGCATTGTGCACAGTTGCCGTGCAAAGCCACTGGTATTTGAAATTGTTTATACCTGCAAGGTCTTGCCTCGTAAATCTGAACTTTGATTGGGTACTCTGACTATGGCTGACTCGTGTTACGATTCGTATATGTTAAAGCCACTTGGTAAACATTGTGGTCATGGTCAGTGGCACATGCCAACATTGTCAAGGCATTGCGTACAATAGCCGTACCAAGCCACCGGTTTTTTACCTCGTTTATACCTGTAAGGTCAGGCATCTTATATGTGCACTGTGATGGGCACTCTGATCGTGGCTGACTCGTGTTACGATTCGTAGAAGTTAAAGCCACATGGTAAACATTGTGGTCATGGTCAGTGGCACATGCCAACATAGTCAAGGCATTGCGCACAATAGTCACACTGAGCCACCTGTATTCTACCTTGTTTGTACCTGCAAGGTTATGCCCAGTATATCTGCACTGTGATTGGACACTCTGACCGTGGCTGACTCGTGTTATGATTCGTTGAAGTTAAAGTCACGTGATAAACGTTGTGGTCATGGTCAGTGGCACATGCCAACTTTGTCAAGGAATTACACACAATAGCCACACCGAGCCACCGGTATTCTACCTTGTTTATACCTGCGAGGTCATGCCCAGTATATCTGCACTGTGATTGGACACTCTGACCGTGGCTGACTCGTGTTATGATTTATAGCCGTTTAAGGTACTTGGTAAACTTTGTGGTCATGGTCAGTGGCACATGCCATTTTTGTCAAGGCATGGCATAAAATAGCCGTGCCAAGCCCCCGGTTTTGTTACCTTGTTTATACCCGCAAGGTCATGCATATTAGGTGTGCAATGTCATTGGGCACTCTGACCGTGGCTGACTCGTGTTACAATTCGTAGAAGTTAAAGTCACTTGGTAAACTATGTGGTCATGGTCAGTGGCGAATGCCAACTTTGTCAAGGCATTGCGCACAATAGCCACACCAAGCCACCAGCATTCTACCTTGTTTGCACCTGTAATATCGTGCCTAATACATCTGCACTGTGATTGGACACTCTGACAGTGGCTGACTTGTGTTATGATCAGTAGATGTAAAAGTCGCTTGGATACATTTGTGGTCATGGTCAGTGGCGCATGCCAACTTTGTCAAGGCATTGCGCACAATAGTCACACCGAGCCACCAGTATTCTGCCTTGTTTGTATATGCAAGGTCATGCCCGGTATATGTGCACTGTGATTGGACATTCTGACCGTGGCGGACTCGTGTTAAGATTCATAGCCGGTTAATGTACTTGGTAAACTTTGTGGTCATGGTCAGTGGTATATGCGAAAAATTTCAAGGCATTGCGCACAGTAACCGTGCCAAGCCACCGGTTTTTGACTTTGTTTATACCTGTAAGGATATTCCTTATACATCTGGACTGTGATTGGGCACTCTGACTGTGGCTGACTCGTGTTATGATTCGTATAAGTGTAAGTCACTTGGTAAACATTGCGTTCATGGTCAGTGGCACATGCCAACTTTGTCAAGGCATTGCGCACAATAGTCACACTGAGCCACCAGTATTCTACCTTGTTCGTACATGCAAGGTCATGCCCGGTATATGTGCACTGTGACTGGACATTCTGACTGTGGCGGACTCGTGTTGAGATTCATAGCCGGTTAATGTACTTGGTAAACTTTGTGGTCATGGTCAGTGGTATATGCCAACTTTTTCAAGGCATTGCGCACAGTAGCCATGCCAAGCCACCGGGTTTTGACCTTGTCTATACCTGTAAGGATATGCCTAATACATCTGAACTGTGATTGGGCACTCTGACTGTGGCTGACTCGTGTTATGATTCGTATAAGTTGAAGTCACTTGGTAAGCATTGTGTTCATGGTCACTGCCACATGCCAACTTTGTCAAGGCATTGCGCACAATAACCACACCGAGCCACCAGTAGTCTACCTTATTTGGACACTCAGACCGTGGCTGACTCGTGTTGTGATTCATAGCCATTTAAGGTACTTGGTAAACTTTGTGGTCATGGTCAGTGGCATATGCCAACATTGTCAAGGCATTGCGCACGGTAGCTGTGCCAAGCCACCGGTTATTTACCTTGTTTATACCTGTAAGGTCATGCATATTAGATGTGCACTGTGATTATGCCTTGACAAAGTTGGCATGTGCCACTGACCATGATCACAAAGCTTACCAAGTACCTTAAACGGCTATGAATCATAACACGAGTCAGCCACGGTCAGAGTGTCTAATCTCAGTACAGATATACTGGGTATGACCTTACAGGTATAAACAAGGTAGAATACCGGTGGCTCGGTATGGCTATTGTGTGCAATGCCCTGACAAAGTTGGCATGTGCCACTGACCATGACCACAAGTGTATCCAAGTGACTTTTACTTTTATTGATCATAACATGCGTCAGCCACGGTTAGAGTGTCCAATCACAGTGCAGATGTACTAAGCATGATCTTACAGGTGCAAACAAGATGGAATACTGGTGGCTCGGTGTGACTGGCGTGCGCAATGCCTTGACAAAGTTGGCATGTGCCACTGACCATGACCAAAAGGTTTACCAAGTGAATTTAACTTCTACGAATCGTAACACGAGTCAGCCACGGTCAGAGTGCCCAATCACAGTCCACATCTGATATGCATAACCTGGCAGGTATAAACTAGTTAAAAACCAGTAGCTTGGCACGGCTATTGTGCGCAATGCCTTGACAAAGTTGGCATGTGCCACTGACAATGACCACAAAGTTTACCAAGTACCTTAAACGGCTATGAATCATAAGATGAGTCACGCACGGTCAGAGTGTTCAATCACATTGCAGATATACTGGGCATGATCTTGCACGTGTAAGCTATAATACAGGTGGCTCGGTGTGGCTATTGTACGCAATGGCTTGACAAAGTTGGCATGTGCCACTGACCACGACGACAAATGTATGGAAGTGAGTTTTACTTCTATTGATCACAACACGAGTCAGCCACGGTCAGAGTGCCCAATCACAGTGCAGATGCACTAGGCAGGATCTTGTAGGTGGAAACAAGGTAGAATACTGGTGGCTCGGTGTGGCTATTGTGCGCAATGCCTTGACAAGGTTGGCATGTGCCACTGACCATGAGCACAAAGTTTACACAGTGACTTTAACTTCTACGAATTGGAACACGAGTCAGCCAAAGTCAGAGGGCCCAATCAAAGTTCACATGTACTAGGCATGACCTCACAGGTGTAAACAAGGTAAAAATCCGGTGGCTTGACACAGCTTTTGTGCGCAATGCCTTGACCAAGTTGGCATGTGCCACTTACCATGACCACAAAGTTTACCAAGTAACTTAAACGGCTATGAATGATAACACGAGTCTGCCACGGGCAGAGTGTCCATTCACAGTGAAGATATACTGGGCATGACCTTGCAGGTATGAACAAGGTAGAATACTGGTACCTCGGTGTGGCTATTGTGCGCAATGCATTGGCAAAGTTTGCATGTGCCACTGACCATGACCATAAATGTATCCAAGTGACTTTTACATCTATTGATCATAACACAAGTCATCCACGGTCAGAGTGTCCAATCACATTGCAGATGTACTAGGCATTATCTTGAAGGTTCAAACAAGGCAGAACACCGGTGGCTCGGAATGGCTATTGTGCGTAATGCCTTGACGATGTTGGCATGTGCCACTGACCATGACCACAAAGTTTACCAAGTGACCTTACCTTCTACGAATCGTAACACGAGTCAGCCACGGTCGGAGTGTCCAATGACAGTGCAGATGTACTAGGCATGCTCTTACAGGTACAAACAAGGTGGAATACTGGAGGCTCGGTGTGGCTGTTGTGCGCAATACCATGACAAAGTTGGCATGCGCCAGTGACCATGACGACAAATGTATCCAAGTGACTTTTACTTCTATTGATCATAACACGAGCCAGCCACGGTCAGAGTGTCCAATCACAGTGCAGACGTACTATGCATGATCTTGCATGTACAAACAAGGTAGAATGCTGGTGTCCCGGTTTGTCTACTGTGCGCAATGACTTGACAAAGTTGGCATGTGCCACTGACCATGACCACACAGTTTACCAAATGACGTTAACTTCTGGGAATCCTAACACGAGTCAGCCACGGTCAGAGTGCCCAATCACAATGCACATCTAATATGCATGACCTTACAGGTATACACAGGGTAAAAACCGGTCGCTTGGCACGGCTATTATGGGCAATGCCTTGACAAAGTTGGCATGTGCCACTTACCATGACCACAATGTTTACCAAGTGGCTTTAGCTTATATGAATCGTAACACGAGTCAGCGACATTCGGAGTGCCCAATCACAGTGCACATCTAAGAAGCATGACCTTGCAGGTATAAGCAAGGTAAAATACCGGTGGCTTGGCACGGCTATTGTGCGCAATGCCTTGACAAAGCTGGCATGTGCCACTGACCATGACCACAACGTTTACCAAGTGCCTTAAACGGCTATGAATCATAACACGCGTCACCCACGGTCAAAGTGTCCAATCACAGTGCAGATGTACTAGGCATGATTTTGCAGGTGCAAACAAGGTAGAATACGGGTGGCTCGGTGTGGCTATTGTGCGCAATGCCTTGACAAAGTTGGCATGCCACTGACCATGACCACAAATGCATCCAAGTTACTTTTAAATCTATTGATCATAATACGAGTCAACCACGGTCAGAGTGTCCAGTCACAGTGCAGATGTACTAGGAATGATCTTGCAGGTTCAAACAAGGAAGAGTACTGGTGGCTCGGACTGGCGATTGTTGACACTGTTGGCATGTGCCACTGACCATGACCACAAATTCTACCAGGTGACTTTACCTTATACAAATCGTAACACGAGTCAACCACGGTCATAGTGTCCAATCACAGTGCACATCTAATATGCATGACCTTGCATGTATAAACAAGGTAAAAAAGTGGTTTCTTGGCACGCCTATTGTGCGCAATGCCTTGACCAAGTTGGCATGTGCCACTGACCATGACCACAAAGTATACCAAGTGACTTTATTTTCTACAAATCGTAACACGTGTCAGCTACAATCAGAGTGCCCAATCACAGTTCAGATGTACTGGGCATGACCTTACAGGAATAAAAAAGGAAAAAAACGGATGGCTTGGCACGACTGTTTTGCGCAATGCCTTGACAAAGTTGGCATGTGCAACTGACTATGACCACAAAGTCTACTAAGTACCTTAAACGGCTATGACTCATAACACGAGTCATCCACACTCAGAGTGTCCAATCACAGTGCAGATGTCCTAGTCATGATCGTACAGGTACGAACAAGGTATAATTCTGGTGGCTCGGTGTGGCTATTGTGCGCAATGCCTTGACAAAGTCGGCATGTGCCACTGACCAGGACCACAAATGTATCCAAGTGACATTTACTTCTATTGATCATAACACGAGTCAGCCATGGTCAGAGTGACCAACCACAATGCAGATGTACCAGGCATAGTCTTGCAGGTACAAACAAGATAGAATACTGGTGTCTCAGTGTGGCTATTTTGTCCAATGACTTGACAAAGTTGGAATGTGCCACTGACCACGACCACATAGTCTACCAAGTGACCTTAACTTCTACGAATCGTAACACAAGTCAACCATGGTCAAAGTGCCCAATCACAGTGCACATCTAATATGCATGACCTTGCAGGTATACACGATGTAAAAAAACGGTGGCTTGGCACGGCTATTGTGCGCAATTCCTTGACAAAGTTGGCATGTACCACTGACCATGACCACAAAGTTTACCAAGTGACTTTAACTTCTACGAAGTGTAACACGAGTCAGCCACATTCAGAGTGCCCAAGCATAGTGCACATCTAATATGCATGACCTTGCAGGTATAAAGAAGGTATAAAAATTGGTGGCTTGGCACGGCTATTGAGCGCAATGTCTTGACAAAGTTGGCATGTGCCACTGACCATGACCACACAGTTTACCAAGTACCTTAAACGGCTATGAATCATAACACGCGACACCCACAGTCAGAGTGTCCAATCACTGTGCAGATGTACTAGGCATGATCTTGAAGGTGCAAACAAGGTAGAATACTGGTGGCTCGGTATAGCTATTATTTGGAATGCCTTTACAAAGTTGGCATGTGCAACTGACCATGACCACAAAGTCTACCAAGTGACTTTATCTTCTACAAATCGTAACACGAGTCAGCTACAGTCAGCGTGCCCAATCACAATTCAGATGTACTAGGCATGACCTTGTAGGAATTAACAAGATAAAGAACCGGTGGCTTGGCACGACTATTGTGCACAATGCCTTGACAAAGTTGGCATGTGCCCATGACCATGACCACAAAGTTTACCAAGTACCTGAAACGGCTATGACTCAAAACACGAGTCAGCCACGGTCAGAGTGTCCAATCACAGTGCAGATGTACTAGGCATGATCTTGCAGGTACAAACAAGGTAGAATACTGGTGGCTCGGTGTCGGCTATTGTGCGCAATGCCTTGACAAAGTTGGCATGTGCCACTGACCATGACCACAAATGTATCCAAGTGACGTTTACTTCTATTGATCATAACACGAGTCAGCCACGGTCAGAGTGTCCAATCACAGTACAGATGTACTAGACATGAGCTTGCACGTAAAAAGAAGGTAGAATACTGGTGTCTCGATGTGGCTGTTTTGTGCAATGACTTGACAAAGTTGGCATGTGCCACTGACCATGACCAAAACGTTTACCAAGTGACCTTAACTTCTACGAATCGTAACACAAGTCAACCATGGTCAAAGTGCCAATCACAGTGCACATCTAATATGCATGACCTTAAAGGTATACACAATGTAAAAAACCGGTGGCTTAGCACGGCGATTGTGCGCAATGCCTTGACAAAGTTGGCATGTGCCACTGACCATGACCACAAAGTTTACCAAGTGACTTTAACTTCTACGAATCATAACACGAGTCAGCCACATTCAGAGTGCCAAATCATAGTGCACATCTAGTATGCATGACCTTGCAGGTATAAAGAAGGTAAAAAACCGTTGGCTTGGCACCGGTATTGTGCGCAATGCCTTGACAAAGTTGGCACGTGCCACTGACCATGACCACACTGTTTACCAAGTACCTTAAACGGCTACGAATCATAACACGCGTCACCCACGGCCAGAGTGACTAATCACTGTGCAGATGTACTAGGCATGATCTTGAAGGTGCAAACAAGGTATAATACTGGTGGCTCGGTGTGGCTATTGTGCGGAATGCCTTGACAAAGTTGGCATGTGCCACTCACCATGATCACAAAGTTTACCAGGTGACTTTAACTTCTACGAATCGCAAGACGAGTCAGCCACGATCAGAGTGCCCAATCATAGTATACATATAATATGCATGACCTTGCTGGTATAAACAAAGTAACAAACCGGTGGCTTGGCATGGCTATTGTGCGCAATCCCTTGACAAAGTTGGCATGTGCCACTGACCGTGACCACAATGTTTACCAAGTACATTAAACGGCTATGAATTATAACACGAGACAGCCACGGTCAGAGTGTCCAATCACATTGCAGATATACTGGGCATGACCTTACAGGTATAAACAAGGAAGAGTACTGGTGGCTCGGTGTGGCTATTCTGCGCAATGCCTTGACAAATTGGCATGTGCCACTAACCATGACCACAAAGTGTACCAAGTGACTTTAACTTCTACGAATCGTAACACAAGTCAGCCACAGTCAGAGTGCCCAATCACAGTGCACATATAGTATGCATGACGTTGCAGGTCTAAAGAAGGTAAAAATTCGTTGGCTTGACACAGCTATTGTACGCAATGCCTTGACAAAGTTAACATGTGCCACTGACCATGACCACACTGTTTACCAAGTACCTTAAACGGATATGAATCATAACACGCGTCACCCACGGTCAGAGTGTCCAATCACAGTGCAGATGTACTAGGCATGATCTTGAAGGTACAAAAAAGGTGTAATACTGGTGGCTCGGTGTGGCTATTGTGCGCAATGCCTTGAAAAAGTT
The DNA here is from genome assembly GCA_023375785.1 of Penium margaritaceum. NCBI lineage: Eukaryota > Viridiplantae > Streptophyta > Zygnematophyceae > Desmidiales > Peniaceae > Penium > Penium margaritaceum. The sequence continues at coordinate 206,408 of SZWC01001703.1, read as the reverse complement.
GGCATGTGCCACTGACCGTGATCACAGTGTTTACCAAGTGACTTTAACTTCTACGAAACGAACACGAGTCAGCCACGGTCAGAGTGCCCAATCATAGTACACATGTAATATGCATGACCTTGCTGGTATAAGCAAGGTAAAAATTTGGTAGCTTGGCACGGCTATTGTGTGCAATGCCTTGACAAAGTTGGCATGTGCCACTGACCATGACCACAAAGTTTACCAAGTGACTTTAACTTCTACGAGTCGTAACACGAGTCAGCCACATTCAGAGTGCACAATCACAGTGCACATCTAACATGCATGACCGTGCAGGTCTAGAGAAGGTAAAAAACCGGTGGCTTGGCACGGCTTTTGTGCGCAATACCTTGACAAAGTTGGCATGTGCCACTGAGCATGACAACACTGTTTACCAAGTACCTTAAAAGGCTATGAATCATAACACGCGTCACTCACGGTCAGAGTGTCCAATCACAGTGCAGATGTACTAGGCATGATCTTGAAGGTGCAAACAAGGTAGAATACTGGTGGCTCGGTGTGGCAATTGTGCGCAACGCCTTGACAAGATTGGCACGTGCCACTGACCATGATCACAAAGTTTACCATGTGACTTTAACTTCTACGAATCGTAACACGAGTCAGCCACAGTCAGAGTGCCCAATCATAGTACACATCTAATATGCATTACCTTGCTGGTATAAACAAGGTAAAATCCGGTGGCTTGGCAGAGCTATTTTGCACAATGCATTGACCAAGTTGGCATGTGCCACTGACCATGACTACAAAGTTTACCAAGTACCTCAAACGGCTATGAATCATAACACGAGTCAGCCACGGGCAAGGTGTCCAATCACATTGCATATATATTGGGCATGACCTTACAGGTATAAACAAGGTAGAATACTGGTGGCTCAGTGTGGCTATTATGTGCAAGGCATTGACAAAGCTGGCATGTGCCACTGACCATGACCACAAATGTATCCAAGTGACTTTTACTTCTATTGATCATAACACGAGTCAACCACTGTCAGAGTGTCCAATTACAGTGCAAATATAGTAGGCATGATCTTTCAGGTACAAACAAGGTAGAATATTGGTGGCTCGGTGTGGCTACTGTTTGCAATGCCTTGGTAAAACTGGCATGTGCCACTGACCATGACCACAAAGTTTACCAAGTAGCTGTAACTTCTGCGAATCGTAACACGAGTCAGCCACAGTCAGAGTGCCCAATCACAGTTCAGATGTAATAGGCATGACCTTGCAAGTATAAACAAGGTTAAAAACCGGTGGCTTTGCACGGCTATTGTGCGCAATGCCTTGACAAAGTTGGCATGTGCCACTGACCATGACCACAAAGTTTACCAAGTACCTTAAACGGCTATGAATCATAACACGAGTCAGCGACGGGCAGAGTGTCCAATCACAGTGCAGATATATTCGGCATGAACTTGCAGGTATGAACAAGGTAGAATACTGGTGGCTCCGTGTGGCTATTGTGCGCAATGCCTTGACAAAGTTTGCATGTGCCACTGACCATGACCACAAAGTTTACCAAGTGACTTTTACATCTATTGATCGTAACACGAGTCAGCCACGGTCAGAGTGTCCAATCACAGTGAAGATGTACTAGGCATGATCTTGTAGGTGCAAACAAGGTAGAGTACTGGTGGCTCTGTGTGGCTATTGTGCGCAATGCCTTGACAAAGTTGGCATGTGCTACTGACCATGACCACAAAGTTTACCAAGTGACTTTAGCTTCTACAAAATGCAACACGAGTCAGCCACGGTCAGAGAGCACAATGACAGTGCACATCTAATTTCCATGACCTTGCAGGTATAAAAAAGGTAAAAAACCGGTGGCTTGGCAAGGGTATTGTGCGCAATGCCTTGACAATGTTGGCATGTGCCACTGACCATGACCATAAAGATTAACTAGTACCTTAAACGGCTATGAATCATAACACGAGTCAGCCACGGTCAGAGTGGCCAATCACAGTGCACATATAGTGGGCATGACCTTACAGGTATAAACAAGATAGAATACAGATGGCTCATTGTGGCTATTGTGTGCAATACCTTGACAAAGTTGGCATGTGCCACTGACCATGGCCAAAAATGTATCGAAGTAACTTTTAATTCTATTTATCATAACACGAGTCAGCAACGGTCAGAGTGTCCAACCATAGTGCAGATGTACTAGGCATGATCTTGCAGGTGCAAACAAGGTAGAATACTGGTGGCCTGGTGTGGCTATTGTGCATAATGCCTTGACAAAGTTTTCATGCGCCACTGACCATTACCGCAAATGTATCCAAGTGACTTTTACTTCAATTGATCATAACACGCGTCAGCCTCGGTCTGAGTGTCCAATCACAGTGCAGATGTACTAGGCATGATCTTGCAGGTGCAAACAAGGTAGAATACTGGTGGCTCGGTGTGGCTATTGTGCACAATGCCCTGACAAATGACAAATGTGGCATGTGCCACATTGACCATGACCACAAAGTTAACCACGTGACTTTAAATTCTACGAATCGTTACACGAGTCAGCCACGTTCAGAGTGCCCAACTACAGTGCAGGTGTACTAGGCATGCTATTGCAGGTATAAACAAGTAAAAAACCGGTGGCTTGGACCAGCTATTGTGCACAATGCCTTGACAAAGTTGGCATGTGCCGCTGCCCATGACCACAAAGTTTACCAAGTACCTTAAACGGCTATTGATCATAACACGAGTCAGCCACAGACAGAGTGTCCAATCACAATGCAGATATACTAGGCATGACCTTACAGGTATAAATTATGGTAGTATGCTGGTGGCTCGGTGTGGCTATTGTGTGCAATGCCTTGATCAAGTTGGCATGTGCCACTGACCATGACCACAAATGTATCCAAGTGACTTTTACTTCTATTGATCATAACACGACTAAGCCACAGTCAGAGTGTCCAATCACAGTGCAGATGTACTTGGCATGATATCGCAGGTTCAAACAAGGTAGAATACCAGTGGCTCGGTGTGGCAATTGTGCGCAATGCCTTGACAAAGTTGGCATGTGCCACTGACCATGACCACAAATGTATCCAAACGACTTTTACTGCTATTGATCATGACACAAGTCAGCATGATCAGAGTGTCCAATCACAGTGCAGATGTACTATGCATGATCTTGCAGGTGCAAACAAGGTAGAATACTGTTGGCTCGGTGTGGGTATTCTGCACAATGCCTTCACAAAGTTGGCATGTGCCACTGACCATGACCACAAATGTATCCAAGGGACCTTTACTTCTATTGATCATATTACGATTCAGCCACGGTTGAGTGTCCAATCAGAGTGCAGATCTACTAGTCATGATCTTGCAAGTATAAACAAGGTAGAATACTGGTGGCTCGGTGTGGCTATTGTGTGCAATGCCTTGACAAAGTTGGCATGTGCCACTGACCATAACCACAAACGTATCCAATTGACTTTTACTTCTATTGATCATAACACGAGTCTGCCACGGTCAGAGTGTCCAACCATAGTGCAAATGTACTAGGCATGATGTTGCAGGTGCAAACAAGGTAGAATAGTGGTGGCTCGGTGTGGCTATTATGCGCAATGCCTTGACAAAGTTGGCATGTGCCACTGACCATTACCACAAATGTATCCAAGTGACTTTACTTCTATTGATCATAACATGAGTCGGCCACGATCTGAGTGTGCAATCACAGTGCAGATGTACTAGGCATGATCTTGCAGGTGCAAACAACGTAGAATACTGGTGACTCTGTATGGCCTTTGTGCGCAATGCCTTGACAAAGGTGGCAAGTGCCACTGACCATGACCACAAAGTTTACCAAGTGAATTTAACTTCTACGAATCGTTACAAGAGTCAGCAACGTTCAGAGTGCCCACCTACAGTGTAGATGTACTAGGCATGATCGTGCAGTTATAAACAAGTAAAAAACCGGTTGCTTGGCCCATGCTATTGTGCGCAATGCCTTGACAAAGTTGGCATGTGCCGCTGACCATGACCACAAAGTATACAAAGTACCTCAAACGGCTATTGATCATAACACGAGTCAGCCACAGTCAGAGTGTCCAATCACAGTGCAGATGTAGTTGGCATAATCTTGCAGGTTCAAACAAGGTAGAATACCAGTGGCTCGGTGAGGCTATTGTGCGCAAGTACTTGACAAAGTTGGCATGTGCCACTGACCATGATCATAAATGTATCCAAGTGACTTTTACTTCTGTTGACCATAACATGCGTCAACCACGGTCAGAGTGTCCAATCACAGTGCAGATATACTAGGCATGATCTTGTAGGTGCAAACAAGGTAGAATACTGTTGGCTCGGTGTGGCTATTGTGCATAATGCCCTCACAGAGTTGGCATGTGCCACTGGCCATGACCACAAATGTATCCAAGTGACTTTTACTTCCATTGATCATAACACGAGTCAGCCACGGTCAGAGTATCCAATCAGAGTACTAGGCATGATCTTGCTGGTGTAAACAAGGTAGAATACTGGTGGCTCAGTGTTGCTTTTGTGCGCAATGTCCTGACAAAGTTGGCATGTGCCACTGACCATGACCACAACGTTTACCAAGTACCTTAAACGTCTATGAATCATAACACGAGTCAGCCACGCTACAAGTGTCCGATCACAGTGCAGATGTACTAGGCATGATTGTGTAGGTAAGAACAAGGTAGAATACTTGTGGCTCGGTGTGGCTATTGTGTGCAATGCCTTCACAAAGTTGGTATGTGCCACTGACCATGACCACAAAGTTTACCAAGTACCTTAAACGGCTATGAATCATAACACGAGTCAGCCACGATCAGAGTGCCCAGTCACAGTGCAGATATACTGGGCATGACCTTGCAGGTATAAACAAGGCAGAATACTGGTGGCTCGGTGTGGCTATTGTGCACAATGCCTTGACAAAGTTGGCATGTGCCACTGACCATGACCACAAATGTATCCAAGTGACTTTTACGTCTATTGATCATAACATGAATCAGCCACGGTCAGAGTGTCTAATTACAGTGCAGATGTAATAGGCATGATCTTGCAAGTGCAAACAAGGTAGAAAACTGGTGGCTCGGTGTGGCTATTGTATGCAATACGTTGAAATAGTTGGCATTTGCCACTGACCATGAACACAAAGTTTACCAAGTGACTTTCACTTCTACAAATCGTACCACGAGTCAGCCACGGTCAGAGTGCCCAATCACAGTGCACGTCTAATATGCATGACCTTGGAAGTTTTTAACTAGGTAGAAAACCGGTGGCTTGGCACGACTATTGTGCGCAATACCTTGACAAAGTTGGCATGTGCCACTGACCATGACCACAACGTTTACAAAGTACCTTAAACAGCCATGCATCATAACATGAGTCAGCCACGGTCAGAGTGTCCAATCACAGTTTAGATATACTGGGCAGGAAGTTACAGGTATAAACAATGTAGAATACAGGTGGATCGGTGTGGCTAGTATGCGCAATGCCTTGATCAAGTTGGCATGTGCCACTGACCATGACAACAAATGTATCCAAGTGACGTTTACTTCTATTGATCATAACACGCGTCAGCCACGGTCAGAGTGTCCAATCACAGTGAAGATAAACTGGGGATGACCTTACAGGTATTAAAAAGGTAGAATACTAATGGCTCGGTGTGGCTATTGTGCGCAATACCTTGACAAAGTGAGCATGTGCCACTGACGATGACCACAAAGTTTACCAGGTGACTTTAACTTCTACGAATGGTAACACGAGTCAGCCACGGTCAGAGTGCCCAATCACAGTGCACCTATTATATGCATGACCTTGCAAGTATAAACAAGGTAAAAAACTGGTGGCTTGGCATGGCTATTGTGCACAATGCCTTGACAAAAGATGGCACGTGCCACTGACCATGACCACAAAAATTACCAAGTACCTGAAACGGATATGGATCATAACACGAGGCAGCCACGGTCAGAGTGTCCAATCAGAGTACAGATATACTAGGCATGACCGTATAGGTATAAAGAAGGTAGAATACTGGTGGCTCAGCGTGGCTATTGTGTGCTATGCCTTGGCAAAGTTGGCATGTGCCACTGACCATGACCACAAATAGCCAAGTGTCCTTTACTTCTGTTCATCATAACACGAGTCAGCCACGGTCAGAGTGTCCAATCACAGCACAAATATATTGGGCATGGCCTTACAGGTATAAAAAAGGTAGAATACTGGTAGCTCGGTGTGGCTATTGTGTGCAATACCTTGACAAAGTTGGCATGTGCCACTGACCATGACCAGAAATGTATCCAAGGGACCTTTACCTCTTGATCATAACACGAGTCAGCAACGGTCAGAGTGTCCAATCACAGTGCAGATGTACTAGGCATGATATTGCAGGTGCAGACAAGGTAGAATACCGGTGGCTCGGTATGGCTATTGTGCGCAATGCCTTGACAAAATTGGCATGTGCCACTGACTATGACCACAAAGCTTACCAAATGACTTTAACTTCTACGAATCGTAACATGAGTCAGCCACCGTCAGAGTGCCCAATCACAGTGCACATCTAATATGCATGACCTTGCAGGTATAAACATGGTAAAAAATCGGTACCTTGGCACGGCTATTGTGCGCAATGCCTTGACAAAGTTGGCATGTGCCACAGAACATGACCAAAAAGTCAACCAAGTACCTTAAACGACTATGAATGATAACCCGAGTCAGCCACTGTCAAAGTGTCCAATCAGTGTGCAGATATACTGGGCATGACCTTGCAGGTATAAACAAGGTAGAATACTGGCGGCTCGGTGTGGCTATTATGGGCAATGGCTTGACAAAGTTGGCATGTGCCACTGACCATGACCACAAATGTATCCAAGTGTCTTTTACTTCTATTGATCATAACACGAGTCAGCCATGGTCAGAGTGTCCAATCACAGTGCAGATTTACTAGGCATGATCTTGCAGGTGTAAACAAGGTAGAATACTGGTGTCTTTGTGTGGCTATTGTGCGCAATGACTGGACAATGTTGGCATGTGCCACTGACCATGACCACAACGTCTACGAGTCGTAACACAAGTCAGCCACAGTCAAAGTGCCCAATCACAGTGCACATATAATATGCATGACCTTGCAGGTATAAACAAGGTAAAATACCGGTGGCTCGACACGGCTATTGTACGCAATGCCTTGACAAAGTTGGCATGTGCCACTGACCATGACCAGGCTCTTTACCAAGTACCTTAAACGGCTATGAATCATAACACGCGTCACCTACGATCGGAGTGTCCAATCACAGTGCACATGTACTAGGCATGATCTTGCAGGTGCAAACAAGGTAGAATACGGGTGGCTCGGTGTGGCTATTGTGCGCAATGTCCTGACAGAGTTGGCATGTGCCACTGACCATGATCACAAAGTTTACCAAGTGACTAGCTTCTACAAATCGTAACACGAGTCAGACACTGTCAGAGTGCCCAATCATAGTGCACATCTAATATGCATGACCTTGCTGGTATAAAAGGGTAAAAAACCGGTGGCTTGGCACGGCTATTGTGCGCAATGCCTTGACAAAGTTGGCACGGGCCACTGACCATGACCACAAAGTTTACCAAGTACGTTAAACGGCTATGAATTATAACACGAGTCAGCCACGATCAGAGTGTCAAATCACAGTGCAGATATACTGGGCATGACCTTGCAGGTTTAAACAAGGTAGAATACTGGTGGCTCGGTGTGGCTATTGTGCGCAATGCCTTGACAAAGTTGGCATGTGCCACTGACCATGACCACAAATGTATCCAAGTGACGCTTAAGTCTATTGATCATAACACGGGTCAGCCATGGTCAGAGTGTCCAATCACACTGCAGATATTTTAGGCATGATTGTGCAGGTACGAACAAGGAAAAAAGCCGGTGGCTTGGCACGGCTATTGTGCGCAATGCCTTGACAAAGTTGGCAAGTGCCAATGACCATGACTACAAAGTTTACCAAGTGACTTTAACTTCTACGAATCGTAACACGAGTCAGCCACATTCAGAGTGCCCAATCACAGTGCGCATCTAATATGCAGGATCTTGCAGGTGTAAACAAGGTCAAAAACTGTTGGCTTGGCACAGCTATCGTACGCAATGCATTGACCAAGTTCGCATGTGCCACTGACCATGACGACAAAGTTTCCCAAGTACCTTAAACGGCTATGAATCATAACACGAGTCAGCCACGGTCAGAGTGTCCAACCACAGTGCAGATGTACTTTTACTTCTATTGATCATAACACGAGTCAGCCACGGTCAGAGTGCCCAATCTCTGTGCACATCTAATATGCATGACATTGCAGGTATGAACGCGGTAAAAAACCGGTGGCTTGGTACGGCCATTGTGCGCAATGTCTAGACAAAGTTGGCATGTGCCACTGACAATGACCACAAAGTTTACCAAGTACAATAAACGGCTATGAATCATAACACGAGTCAGCCACAACCAGAGTGTCCAATCACAGTGCATATACACTAGGCATGACCTTGCAGGTATAAAAAAGGTAGAATACTGGTGGCTCTGTGTGGCTATTGTGCGCAATGCCTTGACAGAGTTGGCATGTGCCACTGACCATGACCACAACTGTATCCAAGTGACTTTTACTTCTATTGATCATAACACGAGTCAGCCACGGTCAGTGTGTCCAATAACAGAGCATATATACTAGGCATGATCTTTCAGGTACCAAAAAGGTAGAGTAATAGTGGCTCAGTGTGGCTATTATGTGCAATGCCTTGACAATGTTGGCATGTACCACTGACCATGCCCACCAAAGTTGGCATGTGCCACTGACCATGACCACGGAGTTTACCAAGTGACTTTAACTTCTACAAATCGTAGCACACGTCAGCCACATTCAGAGTACCCAAGCACAATGCACATCTAGTATGCATGACCTTGCTGTTATAAGCAAGGTAAAAAACCGGTAGCTTGGCACGGCTATTATGCACAATGCCTTGACAAAGTTGACATGTGCCACTGACCATGACCACAAAGTTTACCAAGTACATTAAACAGCTATGAATCATACCACGAGTCAGCCATGGTTCGAGTGTCCAATCACAGTGCAGATGTACTAAGCATGATCTTGCAGGTGCAAAAAAGGTATAATACTGGTGGTTTGGTGTCGGTATTGTGCGCAATGCCTTGACAAAGTTGGCATGTGCCACTGACCATGACCACAAAGTTTACCAATTACCTTGAACGGCTATGAATCATAAGAAGAGTCAGCCACGGTCAGAGTGTCCAATGACAGTGCAGATGTACTACGCATGATCTTGCATGTACAAACAAGGTAGAATACTGGTGGCTCAGTGTGGCTATTGTGCGTAATGCCCTGACAAAGTTGGCATGTTCCACTGACCACGACCACAAATGTATCCAAGTGACTTTTACTTCTATTGATCATAACATGAGTTAGCCACCTTCAGAGTGTTAAATCACAGTGCAGATGTACTAGGCATGATCTTGCAGGTACAAACAAGGTAGAATACTGGTGTCTCGGTGTGGCTATTGTGCGCAATGACCTGACAAAGTTGGCATGTGCCACTGACCATGACCACAAAGTTTACCAATTGAATTTAACTTCTACGAATCGTAACACGAGTCAGCCACGATCAGAGTGCCCAATCACAGTACACATCTAATATGAATGACCTTTCAGGCATAAAGAAGGTAAAAAACTGGTGGCTTGGCACGGCTATTGTGCGCAATGCCTTCACAAAGTTGGCATGTGTCACTGACCATGACCACACTGTTTACCAAGTATCTTAAATGGCTACGAATCATAACACGCGTCACCCACGGTCATAGTGTCCAACCATAGTGCAGATGTACCAGGCATGATCTTAAAGGTGCAAACAATGTATAATACTGGTTGCTTGGTGTGGCTATTGGGCGCAGTGCCTTAACAAATTGGCATGTGCCACTGACCATGACCACGAAGTTCACTAAGTGACTTTAACTTAACGAATCGTAACACAAGTCAGCCACGGTCAGAGTTCCCAATCACAGTGCACATCTAATATGCATGACCTTGCAGGTATACACAAGGTAAAAAACCAGTGGCTTGGCACGGCTACTGTGCGCAATGCCTTGACAAAGTTGGCATGTGCCACTGACCATGACCACAACGTTTACCAAGTGACTTTAACTTCTACGAATTGTAACACGAGTCAGCCACATTCGGAGTGCCCAATCACAAGGCACATGTAATGTGCATGACCTTGCACGTATAAAGAAGGTAAAAAACCGGTGGCTTGGCACGGCTATTGTGCGCAATGCCTTGACAAAGTTGGCATGTGCCACTGACCATGACCACAAAGTTTACCAAGTACATTAAACGGCTACGAATTATAACACGAGTCAACCACGGTCAGAGTGTCCAATCACAGTGAAAAGATAGCGGACATGACCTTACAGGTATAAACAAGGTAGAATACTGGTGGCTCCGTGTGGCTATTGTGGGCAATGCCTTGACAAAGTTGGCATGTGCCACTGACCATGACCACATCTGTATCCAACAGACGTTTACGTCTATTGATCATAACACGAGTCAGCCACGGTCAGAGTGTCCAATCACAGTGCAGATGTACTAGGCATGATCTTGCAGATGCAAACAAGGTAAAACACCTGTGGCTTGGTGTGGCTACTGTGCGCAACGCCTTGACAAAGTTGGCATGTGCCACTTACCACGACCTTAACGTTTACCAAGTGACTTTAACTTCTACGAATCGTAACACAAGTCAGCCATGGTCAGAGTGCCCAATCACAGTGCACATCTAACATGCATGACCGTGCAGCTATAAACAAGGTAAAAAACCGGTGGCTTGGCACGGGTATTGTGCGCAATGCCTTGACAAAGTTGGCATGTGCCAGTTTTCATGACCGCAATGTTTACCAAGTGACTTTAACTTCTACGAATCGAAACACGGGTCAGCCACATTCAAAGTGCCTAATCACATTGAACATATAATATGCATTACCTTTCAGGTATAAACAAGGTAAAAGACCGGTGGCTTGGTAGGAATATTGTGCGCAATGCCTTGACAAAGTTGGCATGTGCCACTGACCATGATCACAAAGCTTACCAAGTACCTTAAACGGCTATGAATCATAACACGAGTCAGCCACGGTCAGAGTGTCTAATCTCAGTACAGATATACTGGGTATGACCTTACAGGTATAAACAAGGTAGAATACCGGTGGCTCGGTATGGCTATTGTGTGCAATGCCCTGACAAAGTTGGCATGTGCCACTGACCATGACCACAAGTGTATCCAAGTGACAATTACTTTTATTTATCATAACATGCGTCAGCCGCGGTTAGAGTGTCCAATCACAGTGCAGATGTACTAAGCATGATCTTACAGGTGCAAACAAGATGGAATACTGGTGGCTCGGTATGGCTGGTGTGCGCAATGCCTTGACAAAGTTGGCATGTGCCACTGACCATGACCACAAGGTTTACCAAGTGAATTTAACTTCTACGAATTGTAACACGAGTCAGCCACGGTCAGAGTGCCCAATCACAGTGCACATCTAATATGCATAACATGGCAGGTATAAACTAGTTAAAAAACCAGTGGCTTGGCACGGCTATTGTGCGCAATGCCTTGAAAAAGTTGGCATGTGCCACTGACCATGACCACAAATGTATCCAAGTGACTTTTACATATACTGAGCATAACATGAGTCAGCCACGGTCAGAGTGTCCAATCACAGTGCAGATGTACTGGGCATGATCTTTCAGATTCAAACAAGGTAGAATACTGGTGGCTCGGAATGGCTATTGTGCGCAGTGCCTTGACAATGTTGGCATGTGCCACTGACCATGACCACAAAGTTTACCAAGTGATTTTAACTTCTACGAATCGTAACACGAGTCAACCACGGGCAGAGTGCCCAATAACAGTCCACATTTAACATACATGACCTGGCAGGTATAAACAAGGTAAAAAACCGGTGGCTTGGCCCGGCTATTGTGCGCAATGCCTTGACAAAGTTGGCATGTGCCACTGACCATGACCACGAAGTTTACCAAGTGACTTTATTTTCTACAAATCGTAACAAGGTAAAATACCGGTGCCAAGGCTTTAGCGTCTACGAATCGTAACACGATTCAGCCACATTCAGAGTGCCCAATCACAGTGCACATCTAATATGCATGACCTTGCAGGTACAAACAAGGTAAAATACCGGTGCCAAGGCTTTAGCGTCTACGAATCGTAACACGATTCAGCCACATTCAGAGTGCCCAATCACAGTGCACATCTAATATGCATGACCTTGCAGGTACAAACAAGGTAAAATAGCGGTGGCTTGGCACGGCTATTGTGCGCAATGCCTTGACAAAGTTGGCATGTGCCACTGACCATGACCACACTGTTTACCAAGTGCCTTAAACGGCTATGAATCATAACACGCGTCACCCACGGTCAAAGTGTCCAATTACAGTGCAGATGTATCAGGCATGATCTTGCAGGTGCAAACAAGGTAGAATACGGGTGGCTCGGTGTGGCTATTGTGCGCAATGCCTTGACAAAGTTGGCATGTGCCACTGACCATGACCACAAATGTATCCAATCGTCTTTTACATTTTATGATCATAATACGAGTCAACCACGGTCACAGTGTCCAATCACAATGCAGATGTACTAGGAATGATCTTGCAGGTTCAAACAAAATAGAATACTGGTGGCTTGGAATGGCTATTGTGCGCAATGCGTTGACAATGTTGGCATGTGCCACTGACCATGACCACAACGTTTACCAAGTGACTTTAACTTAAATGAATCGTAACACGAGTCAACCACGGTCAGAGTGCCAGATCACAGTGCACATCTGATATGCATGACCTTGCAGGTATACAAAAGGAAAAAAAGTGGTGGCTTGGCACGCCTCTTGTGCGCAATGCCTTGACCAAGTTGGCATGTGCCACTGACCATGACCACAAAGTATACCAGGTGACTTTATCTTCTACAAACCGTAACATGACTCAGCTACTGTCAGAGTGCCAAATCACAGTTCAGATGTACTAGGCATGACCTTACAGGAATAAACAAGGTAAAAAATCGGTGGCCTGGCACGACTATTGTGCGCAATGCCTTGACAAAGTTGGCATGTGCCACTGACCATGACCACAAAGTCTACCAAATACCTTAAACGGCTATGACTCATAACACGAGCCAGCCATGGTCAGAGTCTCCAATCACAGTGCAGATGTACTAGGCATGATCTTACAGGTACAAACAAGGTAGACTACTGGTGGCTCGGTGTGGCTATTGTGCGCAATGCCTTGACAAAGTTGGCATGTGCCACTGACCGTGACCACAAATGTATCCAAGTGACATTTACTTCTATTGATCATAACACCAGTCAGCCACGGTCAGAGTGACCAATCACAGTGCAGATGTACTAGGCATGATCTTGCAGGTACAAACAAGGTAGAATACTGGTGTCTCGGCGTGGCTATTTTGTGCAATGACTTGACAAAGTTGGCATGTGCCACTGACCATGACCACAAAGTTTACCAAGTGAATTTAACTTCTACGAATGGTAACACGAGTCTGCCACATTCAGAGTGCCCAAGCATATTGCACATTTAATATGCATAACCTTGCAGGTATAAAGAAGGTAGAAAACTGGTGGCTTGGCACGGCTGTTGTGCGCAATGTCTTGACAAAGTTGGCATGTGCCACTGACCATGACCACACTGTTTACCAAGTACCTTGAACGGCTACGTATCATAACACGCGTCACCCACGGTCAGAGTATCCAATCACTGTGCAGATGTACTAGGCATGATCTTAAATGTACAAACAAGGTAGAATACTGGTGGCTCGGTGTGGCTATTATGCGGAATGCCTTGACAAAGTTGGCATGTGCCACTGACCATGACCACAAAGTACACCAAATGACTTCATTTTCTACAAATCGTAGCACGTGTCAGCTACAGTCAGAGTGCCCAATCACAGTTCCGATGTACTCGGCATGACCTTACAGGAATAAACAAGGTAAAGAACCGGTGGCTTGGTACGACTATTGTGCGCAATGCCTGGACAAAGTTGGCATGTGCCACTGACCATGACCATTAAGTCTACCAAGTACCTTAAACGGCTATGACTCCTAACACGAGTCAGCCACAGTCAGAGTGTCCAATCACAGTGCACATGTACTAGGCATGATCTTACAGGTACAAACAAGGTAGAATACTGGTGGCTCGGTGTGGCTATTGTGCGCAATGCCTTGACAAAGTTGGCATGTGCCACTGACCATGACCACAAATGCATCCAAGTGACTTTTACTTCTATTCATCATAACACGAGTCAGCCACGGTCAGAGTGACCAATCACAGTGCAGATGTACTATGCATGATCTTGCAGGTACAAACAAGGTAGAATACTGTTGTCTCCGTGTCGCTATTTTGTGCAATTACTTGACAACATTGGCATGTGCCACTGACCATGACCTCAAAGTTTACCAAGTAACCTTAACCTCTACGAATCGTAACACAAGTCAACCATGGTCAAAGTGCCCAGTCACAGTGCACACCTAATATGCATGACCTTACAGGTATACACAATGTAAAAAACCGGTGGCTTGGCACGGCTATTGTGCGCAATGTCTTGACAAAGTTGGCATGTGCCACTGACCATGACCACAAAGTTTACCAAGTAACTTTAACTTCTACGAATTGTAACACGAGTCAGCCACATCCAGAGTGCCCAATCATAGTGCACATCTAATATGCATGACCTTGCAGGTATAAAGAAGGTCAAAAACTGGTGGCTTGGCACGGCTATTGTGCGGAATACCTTGACAAAGTTGGCATGCGCCACTGACCATGACCACAAAGTTTACCAAGTAGATTAAACGGCTATGAATTGTAACACGAGTCAGCCACGGTCAGAGTGTCCAATCACAGTGCAGATTTACTGGGCATGACCTCACAGGTATAAACCAGGTAGAATACTGGTGGCTCGGTGTGGATATTGTGCGCAATGCCTTGATAAAGTGGCATGTGCCACTGACCATGACCACAAAGTTTACCAAGTGACGTTTACGTCTATTGATCATAACACGAGTCAGCCACGGTCAGAGTGTCCAATCACAGTGCAGATGAATTAGGCATGATCTTGCAGGTGCAAACAAGGTAAAACATCTGTGTCTTGGTGTGGCTACTGTGCGCAATGCCTTGACAAAGTTGGCATGTGCCACTGACCATGACCACAAAGCTTACAAAGTGACTTTAACTTCTACGAATCGTAACACGAGTCAGCAATGGTCACAGTGCCCAATCACAGTGCACATCTAACATGCATGATCTTTCAGGTATAAACAAGGTAAAAAACTGGTGGTTTGGCACGGCTATTGTGCGCAATGCCTTGACAAAGTTGGCATGTGCCACTGACTATGACCACAAAGTCTACCAAGTGACTTTAACGTCTACGAATTGTAACACGAGTCAGCCACATTCAGAGTGTCCAATCACAGTGCACATCTAATATGCATGACCTTGCAGGTATAAAGAAGGGAAAAAACTGGTGGCTTGGCACGGCTATTGTGCGCAATGCCTTGACAAAGTTGGCATGTGCCACTGACCATGACCACACTGTTAACCAAGTACATTAAACGGCTACGAATCATAACACGCGTCACCCACGGTCAGAGTGTCCAATCACAGTGCAGATGTAATAGGCATGATCTTGAAGGTGCAAACAAGGTAGAATACTGGTGGCTCAGTGTGGCTATTGTGCGCAATGCCTTGACAAAGTTGGCATGTGCCACCGAACATTATCACAATATTTACCAAGTGACTTTAACTTCTATGAATCGTAAGACGAGTCAGCCACGGTCAAAGTACCCAATCATAGTACACATCTAATATGCATGACCTTGCTGGTATAAGCAAGGTAAAAAACCGGTGGCTTGGCATGGCTATTGTGCGCAATGCCTTGAATTCTACGGCTATGAATTCTAACACGAGTCAGCCACGATCAGAGTGTCAAATCACAGTGCACATCTAATATGCAGGATCTTGCAGGTATAAACAAGGTCAAAAACCGTTGGCTTGGCACAGCTATCGTGCGCAATGCATTGACCAAGTTCGCATGTGCCACTGACCATGACCACAAAGTTTACCAAGTACCTTAAACGGCTATGAATCATAACACGAGTCAGCCACGGTCAGAGTGTCAAATCACAGTGCAGATGTACTTTTACTTCTATTGATCATAACACGAGTCAGCCACGGTCAGAGTGCCCAGTCTCTGTGCACATCTAATATGCATGACATTGCACGTTTGAGCGCGGTAAAAAACCGGTGGCTTGGTACGGCCATTGTGCGCAATGCCTAGACAAAGTTGGCATGTGCCACTGACAATGACCACAAAGTTTACCAAGTACAATAAACGGCTATGAATCATAACACGAGTCAGCCACAATCAGAGTGTCCAATCACAGTGCAGATACACTAGGCATGACCTTGCAGGTATAAAAAAGGTAGAATACTGGTGGCTCTGTGTGGCTATTGTGCACAATGCCTTGACAAAGTTGACATGTGCCACTGACCATGACCACAAAGTTTACCAAGTACATTAAACAGCTATGAATCATAACACGAGTCAGCCATGGTTCGAGTGTCCAATCACAGTGCAGATGTACTAAGCATGATCTTGCAGGTGCAAAAAAGGTATGATACTGGTGGTTCGGTGTTGGTATTGTGCGCAATGCCTTGACAAAGTTCGCATGTGCCACTGACCATGACCACAAAGTTTACCAATTACCTTGAACGGCTATGAATCATAAGAAGAGTCAGCCACGGTCAGAGTGTCCAATGACAGTGCAGATGTACTACGCATGATCTTGCATGTACAAACAAGGTAGAATACTGGTGGCTCGGTGTGGCTATTATCTTAATGCCCTGACAAAGTTGACATGTTCCACTGACCACGACCACAAATGTATCCAAGTGACTTCTACTTCTATTGAACATAACATGAGTCAGCCACCTTCAGAGTGTCCAATCACAGTGCAGATGTACTAGGCATAATCTTGCAGGTACAAACAAGGTAGAATACTGGTGTCTCGGTGTGGCTATTGTGCGCAATGACCTGACAAAGTTGGCATGTGCCACTGACCATGACCACAAAGGTTACCAATTGACTTTAACTTCTACAAATCGTAACACGAGTCAGCCACGATCAGAGTGCCCAATCACAGTACACATCTAATATGAATGACCTTGCAGGCATAAAGAAGGTAAAAAACTGGTGGCTTGGCACGGCTATTGTGCGCAATGCCTTGACAAAGTTGGCATGTGTCACTGACCATGACCACACTGTTTACCAAGTACCTTAAATGGCTACGAATCATAACACGCGTCACCCACGGTCATAGTGTCCAACCATAGTGCAGATGTACCAGGCATGATCTTAAAGGTGCAAACAATGTATAATACTGGTTGCTTGGTGTGGCTATTGGGCGCAATACCTTAACAAATTGGCATGTGCCACTGACCATGACCACGAAGTTTACCAAGTGACTTTAACTTAACGAATCGTAACACAAGTCAGCCACGGCCAGAGTTCCCAATCACAGTGCACATCTAATATGCATGACCTTGCAGGTATACACAAGGTAAAAAACCAGTGGCTTGGCACGGC
Source organism: Penium margaritaceum (assembly GCA_023375785.1). Classification (NCBI taxonomy): domain Eukaryota; kingdom Viridiplantae; phylum Streptophyta; class Zygnematophyceae; order Desmidiales; family Peniaceae; genus Penium; species Penium margaritaceum. Next base: position 188,710 of record SZWC01001703.1, on the reverse strand, counting down.
TACTGTGCGCAATGCCTTGACAAAGTTGGCATGTGCCACTGAACATGACCACAACGTTTACAAAGTGACTTTAACTTCTACGAATTGTAACACGAGTCAGCCACATTCGGAGTGCCCAATCACAAGGCACATGTAATGTGCATGACCTTGCACGTATAAAGAAGGTAAAAAACCGGTGGCTTGGCACGGCTATTGTGCGCAATGCCTTGACAAAGTTGGCATGTGCCACTGACCATGACCACATCTGTATCCAAGAGACGTTTACGTCTATTGATCATAACACGAGTCAGCCACGGTCAGAGTGTCCAATCACAGTGCAGATGTACTAGGCATGATCTTGCAGATGCAAACAAGGTAAAACACCCGTGACTTGGTGTGGCTACTGTGCGCAATGCCTTGACAAAGTTGGCACGTGCCACTTACCACGACCACAACGTTTACCAAGTGACTTTAACTTCTACGAATCGTAACACAAGTCAGCCATGGTCAGAGTGCCCAATCACAGTGCACATCTAACATGCATGACCGTGCAGCTATAAACAAGGTAAAAAACCGGTGGCTAAGCACGGGTATTGTGCGCAATACCTTGACAAAGTTGGCATGTGCCAAATTTCATGACCGCAATGTTTACCAAGTGACTTTAACTTCTACGAATCGAAACACGGGTCAGCCACATTCAAAGTGCCTAATCACATTGAACATCTAATATGCATTACCTTTCAGGTATACGCAAGGTAAAAGACCGGTGGCTTGGTAGGACTATTGTGCGCAATGCCTTGACAAAGTTGGCATGTGCCACTGACCATGATCACAAAGCTTACCAAGTACCTTAAACGGCTATGAATCATAACACGAGTCAGCCACGGTCAGAGTGTCTAATCTCATTACAGATATACTGGGTATGACCTTACAGGTATAAACAAGGTAGAATACCGGTGGCTCGGTATGGCTATTGTGTGCAATGCCCTGACAAAGTTGGCATGTGCCACTGACCATGACCACAAGTGTATCCAAGTGACTTTCACTTTTATTGATCATAACATGCGTCAGCCACGGTTAGAGTGTCCAATCACAGTGCAGATGTACTAAGCATTATCTTACAGGTGCAAACAGGATGGAATACTGGTGGCTCGGTGTGGCTGGTGTGCGCAATGCCTTGACAAAGTTGGCATGTGCCACTGACCATGACCAAAAGGTTTACCAAGTGAATTTAACTTCTACGAATCGTAACACGAGTGAGCCACGGTCAGAGTGCCCAATCACAGTCCACATCTGATATGCATAACCTGGCAGGTATAAACTAGTTAAAAACCAGTGGCTTGGCACGGCTATTGTGCGCAATGCCTTGACAAAGTTGGCATGTGCCATTGACAATGACCACAAAGTTTACCAAGTACCTTAAACGGCTATGAATCATAAGATGAGTCAGGCACGGTCAGAGTGTTCAATCACATTGCAGATATACTCGGCATGATCTTGCACGTGTAAGCTATGATACAGGTGGCTCGGTGTGGCTATTGTACGCAATGGCTTGACAAAGCTGGCATGTGCCACTGACCACGACGACAAATGTATGGAAGTGAGTTTTACTTCTATTGATCACAACACGAGTCAGCCACGGTCAGAGTGCCCAATCACAGTGCAGATGCACTATGCAGGATCTTGTAGGTGCAAACAAGGTAGAATACTGGTGGCTCGGTGTGGCTATTGTGCGCAATGCCTTGACAAGGTTGGCATGTGCCACTGACCATGAGCACAAAGTTTACACAGTGACTTTAACTTCTACGAATTGGAACACGAGTCAGCCAAAGTCAGAGGGCCCAATCACAGTTCACATGTACTAGGCATGATCTCACAGGTATAAACAAGGTAAAATTCCGGTGGCTTGACACAGCTTTTGTGCGCAATGCCTTGACCAAGTTGGCATGTGCCACTTACCAACCACAAAGTTTACCAAGTAACTTAAACGGCTATGAATGATAACACGAGTCTGCCACGGGCAGAGTGTCCATTCACAGTGAAGATATACTGGGCATGACCTTGCAGGTATGAACAAGGTAGAATACTGGTACCTCGGTGTGGCTATTGTGCGCAATGCATTGGCAAAGTTTGCATGTGCCACTGACCATGACCATAAATGTATCCAACTGACTTTTACATCTATTGATCATAACACAAGTCAGCCACGGTCAGAGTGTCCAATCACATTGCAGATGTACTAGGCATTGTCTTGAAGGTTCAAACAAGGTAGAACACCGGTGGCTCGGAATGGCTATTGTGCGTAATGCCTTGACGATGTTGGCATGTGCCACTGACCATGACCACAAAGTTTACCAAGTGACCTTACCTTCTACGAATCGTAACACGAGTAAACCACGGTCAGAGTGCCCAATCAGAGTGTACATCTAATATGCATGACCTTGCAGGTATAAACAAGGTAAAAAACAGGTGGCTTGGCACGGCTATTGTGCGCAATGCCTTGACAAAGTTGGCATGTGCCAGTGACCATGACCACAAAGTTTACCAAGTACCTTAAACAGCTATGACTCATAACACGAGTCAGCCACGGTCGGAGTGTCCAATGACAGTGCAGATGTACTAGGCATGCTCTTACAGGTACAAAAAAGGTGGAATACTGGAGGCTCGGTGTGGCTGTTGTGCGCAATACCATGACAACGTTGGCATGTGCCAGTGACCATGACGACAAATGTATCCAAGTGACTTTTACTTCTATTTATCATAACACGAGCCAGCCACGATCAGAGTGTCCAATCACAGTGCAGACGTACTATGCATGATCTTGCATGTACAAACAAGGTAGACTACTGGTGTCTCGGTTTGTCTATTGTGCGCAATGACTTGACAAAGTTGGCATGTGCCACTGACCATGACCACACAGTTTACCAAATGACGTTAACTTCTGGGAATCCTAACACGAGTCAGCCACGGTCAGAGTGCCCAATCACAATGCACATCTAATATCCATGACCTTACAGGTATACACAGGGTAAATACCGGTCGCTTGGCACGGCTATTATGGGCAATGCCTTGACAAAGTTGGCATGTGCCACTTACCATGACCACAATGTTTACCAAGTGGCTTTAGCTTATATGAATCGTAACACGAGTCAGCCACATTCAGAGTGCCCAATCACAGTGCACATCTAAGAAGCATGACCTTGCAGGTATAAACAAGGTAAAATACTGGTGGCTTGGCACGGCTATTGTGCGCAATGCCTTGACAAAGTTGGCATGTGCCACTGACCATGACCACAACGTTTACCAAGTGCCTTAAACGGCTATGAATCATAACACGCGTCACCCACGGTCAAAGTGTCCAATCACACTGCAGATGTACTAGGCATGATCTTGCAGGTGCAAACAAGGTAGAATACGGGTGGCTCGGTGTGGCTATTGTGCGCAATGCCTTGACAAAGTTGGCATGCCACTGACCATGACCACAAATGCATCCAAGGTGCTTTTAAATCTATTGATCATAATACGAGTCAACCACGGTCAGAGTGTCCAGTCACAGTGCAGATGTACTAGGAATGATCTTGCAGGTTCAAACAAGGAAGAGTACTGGTGGCTCGGACTGGCGATTGTTGACACTGTTGGCATGTGCCACTGACCATGACCACAAATTTTACCAGGTGACTTTACCTTATGCAAATCGTAACACGAGTCAACCACGGTCATAGTGTCCAATCACAGTGCACATCTAATATGCATGACCTTGCATGTATAAACAAGGTAAAAAAGTGGTTTCTTGGCACGCCTATTGTGCGCAATGCCTTGACCAAGTTGACATGTGCCACTGACCATGACCACAAAGTATACCAAGTGACTTTATTTTCTACAAATCGTAACACGTGTCAGCTACAATCAGAGTGCCCAATCACAGTTCAGATGTACTGGGCATGACCTTACAGGAATAAAAAAGGAAAAAAACGGATGGCTTGGCACGACTGTTTTGCGCAATGCCTTGACAAAGTTGGCATGTGCCACTGACCATGACCACAAAGTTTACCAAGTAC
>SZWC01001703.1:156718-173612 GCA_023375785.1 Penium margaritaceum | reverse complement strand
CAAATATATTGGGCATGGCCTTACAGGTATAAAAAAGGTAGAATACTGGTAGCTCGGTGTGGCTATTGTGTGCAATACCTTGACAAAGTTGGCATGTGCCACTGACCATGACCACAAATGTATCCAAGGGACCTTTACCTCTTGATCATAACACGAGTCAGCAACGGTCAGAGTGTCCAATCACAGTGCAGATGTACTAGGCATGATATTGCAGGTGCAGACAAGGTAGAATACCGGTGGCTCGGTATGGCTATTGTGCGCAATGCCTTGACAAAATTGGCATGTGCCACTGAGTATGACCACAAAGTTTACCAAATGACTTTAACTTCTACGAATCGTAACACGAGTCGGCCACCATCAGAGTGCCCAATCACAGTGCACATCAAATATGCATGACCTTGCAGGTATAAACATGGTAAAAAACCGGTGCCTTGGCACGGCTATTGTGCGCAATGCCTTGACAAAGTTGGCATGTGCCACAGACCATGACCAAAAAGTCAACCAAGTACCTTAAACGGCTATGAATGATAACCCGAGTCAGCCACTGTCAAAGTGTCCAATCAGAGTGCAGATATACTGGGCATGACCTTGCAGGTATAAACAAGGTAGAATACTGGCGGCTCGGTGTGGCTTTTATGGGCAATGGCTTGACAAAGTTGGCATGTGCCACTGACCATGACCACAAATGTATCCAAGTGACTTTTACTTCTATTGATCATAACACGAGTCAGCCATGGTCAGAGTGTCCAATCACAGTGCATATTTACTAGGCATGATCTTGCAGGTGTAAACAAGGTAGAATACTGGTGGCTTGGTGTGGCTATTGTGCGCAATGCCTTGACAAAGTTGGCATGTGCCACTGACCATGACCACAAAGTTTACCAAGTGACATTAACGCTTACGAATTGTTACACGAGTCAACGACAGTCAGAGTAACCAATCACAGTGCACATCTTATATGCATGACCCTGCAGGTATAAAACGGGAAAAGAAACCGGTCTCTTTGCACAGCTATTGTGCGCAATGCCTTGACAACGTTGTTATGTGCCACTGACCATGACCAAAAAAAATCACCAATGACCTTAAACGGCTATGAATCAAAACACCAGTCAGCTACAGTCAGAGTGTCCAATCACAGTGCAGATATACTGGGCATTAAATTTCAGGTTTAAACAAGGTAGAATACTGGTGGCTTGGTGTGACTATTGTGCGCAATGCCTTGACAAAGTTGGTATGTGCCACTGACCATGACCGTAAATGTATCCTAGTGACTTATACTTCTATTGATCATAACACAAGTCAGCCACGGTCAGAGTGTCCAATCACAGTGCAGATGTATCATGCATGACCTTTCACGTTTAAGCAATGTATAATACTGGTGGCTCGATGTGGCTATTGTGCGCAATGCCTTGACAAAGCTGGAATGTGCCACTGACCATGACCACAAAGTTTACCAAGTGACTTTAACTTTTACGAATCGTAACACAAGACAGCCACAGTCAGAGTACCCAATCATAGTGCACATCTAATGTGCATGACCTTGCAGGTAGAAACAGGGTAAACATTGGTGTCTTGGCACGGCTATTGTGCGCAATGCCTTGACAAAGTTGGCATGTGCCACTGACTATGACCAGAAAGTTTACCAAGTACCTTAAACGGCTATGAATCATTACACGAGTCAGCCACTGTCAGAGTGTCCAATCACAGTGCAGATATACTGGGCATAACCTTGCAGGTATAGACAAGGCAGAATACCGGTGGTTTGGTGTGGCTATTGTGTGCGATACCTTGACAAAGTTGGCATGTTCCACTGAGCATGACCACAAATGTATCCAAGTGACTTCAATTCTACGAATCGTAACACGAGTCAGCCACGGTCAGAGTGCCCAATTACAGTGCGGATGTACTAGGCATTATCTTGCAGGTGCAAACAAGGTAGAATAGTGGTGGCTCGGTGTGGCTATTGTGCGCAATGCCTTGACAAAGCTGGCATGTGCCACTGGCCATGACCACAGAGTTTACCAAGTGACTTTAACTTCTACGAATCGTAACCCGAGTCAGCCACATTCAGAGTGCCCAATCAAAGTTCAGATGTACTAGGCATGACCTTGCAGGTATAAACAAGATAAAAAGCCGGTGGCTTGGCACGGCTATTGTACGTAATGCCCTCACAAAGTTGGCATGTGCCACTGACCATGACCACAAAGTTTACCAAGTACATTAAACGACGATGAATGAAAACACGAGTCAGACACGGTCAGAGTGTCCAATCACAGTGCAGATATACTGGGCATGACCTAGCAGGTATAAACAAGGCAGACTACTGGTAGCTTGGTGTGGCTATTGTGCACAATGCCTTGACAAAATTAGCATGTGCCACTGACCATGACCACAAATGTATCCAGGTGACTTCAACTTCTACGAATCGTAACACAGGTCAGCCACGGTCAGAGTACCCAATCAAAGTGCAGATGTACTTGGCATGATCTTGCAGGTACAAACAAGGTAGAATAGAGGTGGCTTGGTGTGGCTATTGTGCGCAATGCCTTGACAAAGCTGGCATGTGCCACTGGCATGCCAACTTTGTCAAGGCATTGCGCACAATAGTCACACCGATCCACTAGTCCTTCCTTATTTATACATGTAAGGTCATGCCTAGTATATCTGCACTATGATTGGACACTCTGACCGTGCCTGACTCGTGTTATGATTCATAGCTGTTTAAGGTACTTGGTAAACATTGTGGTCATGGTCAGTGGCACATGCCATCTTTGTCAAAGCATTGCGTACAATGGCCTTGCCAAGACATTTTACCTTGTTTATACCTGGAAGGTCATGCATATAAGATGTGCACTTAGGTTTGGCACTCTGACCATGGCTGAATCGTGTTACGATTCGTAGAAGTTAAAGTCACTTGGTAAACTTTGTGGTCATAGTCAGTGGCACATGCGAAATTTGTCAAGGCATTACGCACAATAGCCACACCGGGCCACCATGTTCTACATTGTGTACACGTGCAAAATCATGCCTAGCTCATCTGCACTGTGATTGGACACTCTGTTTGTGGCTGACTTGAGTTATGATCAATAGAAGTAATAGTCACTTGGATACATTTGTGGTCATGGTCAGTAGCACATGCCAACTTTGTCAAGGCATTGTGCACAATAGCCACACCAAGCAACCAGTATTCTACCTTGTTTGCACCTGCAAGATCATGCCTAGTACATCTGCACTGTGACTGGACACTCCGACCGTGGTTGACTCATGTTATGATGAATAGAAGTAAAATTCACTTGGATACATTTGTGGTCATGGCCAGTGGCACATGCCAACTTTGTCAAGGCATTGCNCACTGCGATTGGACACTCTGACCGTGGCTGACCTGTGTTATGATCAATAGAAGTAGAATTCACTTGGATACATTTGTGGTCATGGTCAGTGGTACATGCCAACTTTGTCAAGGCATTGTGCACAATAGCCACACCGAACCACCAGTATTCTACCTGGTTTATACCTGCAAGGTCATGCCCTGTATATATGCACTGTGATTGGACACTCTGACCGTGGCTGACTCGTGTTATGATTCATGGTCGTTTAAGGTACTTGGTAAACTTTGTGGTCATGGTCAGTGGCACATGCCAACTTTGTCAAGGCATTGTGCACAATAGCCACACCACGCCACCAGTATTCTATCTTGTTTAAACCTGCAAGATCATGCCTAGTACATCTGCTTTGTGATTGGACACTCTCACCATGGCTGACTCATGTTATGATCAATAGAAGTAGAAGTCACTTGGATGCATTTGTGGTCATGGTCAGTGGCACATGCCAACTTTGTCAAGGCATTGCGCACAATAGCCATACTGAGGCACCAGTATTCTATCTTGTCTGTACCTGCAAGGTCATGCATAGTACATCTGCACTTTGATTGGACACTCTGACCGTGGCGGACTTGTGTTATGATCAATAGAAGTAGAAGTCACTAGGATACATTTGTGGTCATGGTCAGTGGCACATGCCAACTTTGTCAAGGCATTGCGTACAATAGCCACACCGAGCCACCAGTATCTACCTTGTTTATACCTGCAAGGTCATGCACAGTATATCTGCACTGTGATTGGACACTCTGACCGTGGCTGACTCGTGTTATGATTCATAGCCGTTTAAGTTACTTGGTAAACTTTGTGGTCATGGTCAGTGGCACATGCCAACTTTGTCAAGGCATTGCGCACAATAGCTGTGCCAAGACATCGGGTTTTTACCATGTTTATATTTGCAAGGTCATGTTTATTAGACGTGCACTGTGATTGGGCACTCTGACCGTGGCTGAATCGTGTTACAATTCGTAGAAGTAAATGTCACTTGGTAAACATTTTTGGTCATGATCAGTGGCACATGCCACCTTTGTCAAGGCTTTGCGCAAAATTGACGGAGCCACCAGTATTCTACCTTGTTTATTACTGCAATGTCATGCACAGTATATATGTACCGTGGTTGGACACTCTGACCGTGGCTGACTCGTGCTATGATCAATAGAAGTAAAAGTCACTTGGATACATTTGTGGTCATGGTTTGTGGTACATGCCAACTTTGTCAAGGCATTGCGCACAACAGCCACACCGAGCCACCATTATTATACCTTTTTTATACCTGCAAGGTCATGCCTAGTACATCTAAAATGTGATTGGACACTCTGACAATGGCTGACTCGTGTTACGATTTGTGGAAGATAAAGTCACTTGGTAAACTTTGTGGTCATGGTCAGTGGCACATGCCAACTTTGTCAAGGCATTGCGTACAATAGCCACACCGAACCACCAGTATCTACCTTGTTTGAACCTGCAATATCATGCCTAGTATATCTGCACTGTTATTGGACACTCTGACCGTGGCTGACTCGTGTTACGATCAATAGAAGTAAAAGTCACTTGCATACATTTGTGGTCATGGTCAGTGGCATTGTCAACTTTGTCAAGGCATTGCGCACAATAGCCACACCGAGTCACCAGTATTCTACCTTGTTTATACCTGCAAGGTCATGCACAGTATATCTGCACTGTGATTGGACGCTCTGACCGTGGCTGACTCGTGTTATGATTCATAGCCGTTTAAGTTACTTGGTAAACTTTGTGGTCAAGGTCAGTGGCACATGCCAACTTTGTCAAGGCATTGCGCACAATAGCTGTGCCAAGACATAGGTTATTTACCCTGTTTATATTTGCAAGGTCATGCATATTAGACGTGCACTGTGATTGGGCACTCTGACCATGGCTGACTCGTGTTACGATTCGTAGAAGTTAGAGTCACTTGGTAAACATTTCTGGTCATGATCAGTGGCACATGCCAACTTTGTCAAGGCATTGCGCACAATTGCCACACCGAGCCACCAGTATTCTACCTTGTTTATTCCTGTAAGGTCATGCACAGTATATCTGTACTGTGATTGGACACTCTGACCGTGGCTGACTCGTGTTATGATCAATAGACGTAAAAGTCACTTGGATACATTTGTGGTCATGGTTAGTGGTACATGCCAACTTTGTCAAGGCATTGCAAACAATAGCCACACCGAGCCACCATTAGTATACCTTTTTTATACCTTCAAGGTCATGCATAGTACATCTAAACTGTGATTGGACACTCTGACCATGGCTGACTCGTGTTACGATTTGTAGATGATAAAGTCACTTGGTAAATTTTGTGGTCATGGTCAGTGGCACATGCAAGCTTTGTCAAGGCATTGTGCACAATAGCCACACCGAGCCACCAGTATTCGACCTTGTTTGTACATGCAAGATCATACCTCGTACATGTGCACTGTGATTGGACATTCTGACCTTGGCTGACTTGTGTTATGATCAATAGAAGTAAAAGTCACTTGGATACATTTGTGGTCATGGTCAGTGGCACTTGCCAACTTTGTCAAGGCATTGCGCACAATAGCCACACCGAGCCACCAGTATTCTACCTTGTTTGCACTGCAAGATCATGCCTAGTACATCTGCACTGTGATTGGATACTTTGACCGTGGCTGACTTGTGTTATGATTCATAGCCGTTTACGGTACTTCGTAAACTTTGTGGTCATGGTCAGTGGCACATGCCAACTTTGTCAAGGCATTGCGCACAAAAGCCGTGCGGGGCCACCGGATTTGTACCTTGTTTATACCTGCAATGTCATGCCTAGTACATCTGAACTGAGATTGGGCACTCAAACCGTGGCTGACTTGTGTTACGATTCGTAGAAGTTAAAGTCACTTGGTAAACGTTGTGGTCATGGTCAGTGGCACATGCAAACGTTGTGAAGGCATTGCGGACAGTCGCCAGACCAAGCCACCAGTATTCTACCTTGTTTGTACCCGCAAGGTCATCTCTAGTACATCTGCAATGTGATTGGACACTTTGACCGTGGCTGACTCGTGGTATGCTCAAAAGAAGTAAAAGTCACTTGGATATATTTGTGGTCATGGTCAGTGGCACATGCCAACTTTGTCAAGGCATTGTGCACAATAGCCACACCAATGCACCAGTATTCTACCTTGTTTCCACCTGTAAGATCATACCTAGTACATCTGCACTGTGATTGGACACTCTGACCGTGGCTGACTCGTGTTATGATTCGTAGAAGTAAAAGTCACTTGGTAACCTTTGTGTTCATGGTCAGTGGCACATGCCGACTTTGTCAAGGCATTGCGCACAATAGCCATGCCGAGCCACCAGTATTTTACCTTGTTTGTACCTGCAAGATTATGCCTAGTACATCTGCACTACGATTGGACACTCTGACCGTGGCCGACTCGTGTTATGATCAATAGAAGTAAAAGTCACTTGGATACATTTGTGGCCGTGGTCAGTGGCACGTGCCAACTTTGTCAATGCATTGTGTACAATAGCCACACCAAGCCACCAGTATTCTACCTTTTTTGCACCTGCAAGATCATGCCTAGTACATCTGCACCATGATTGGACACTCTGACCGTGGCTGACTCGTGTTATGATCAATAGAAGTAATAGTCACTTTGATACATTTGTGGTCATGGTCAGTGGCACATTCCAAGTTTGTCAAGGCATTGCACACAGTAGCCGTGCCAAGCCACCGGTTTTTTTCCTTGTTTATACCTGCAAGGTCATGCATATTGGATGTACACTATGATTGGACACTCTGACCGTGCTCCCCCCTGCGGCAGCTGCACCCGGCGTGGCGCCCGGAGCGCTAGCACCACCAGCAGCAGCAGTAGAGTAGTGAGGACAGGAGGCACTGCCTTCTGCGGGAGCTGCACCTGGCGCAACGCCCGGAGCGCCAGCACCATCGGCAGCAACAGTAGATGAGCGGGGACAAGAGGTGTTTCCTTCTGCGGCGGATGTACCCGGCGTGGTGCCCCGAGCGCCAGCGCCACCAGCAGTAGTAGTAGAGCAGCGGAGACAGGAGGTGCTGCCGTTTGTGGTAGCTGCACCCGGCGCGGCGCCCGGAGCGCCAGCGCCACCAGTGGTAGCAGCAGAGCAGCGAGGACAGGAGGTGCTGCCTTCTGCGGCAGCTGCACCCAGTACGGCGCCCAAGGCGTAAGCACCACCAGCAACAACAACAGAGGAGCAGCGGGAGGAGCAATGGAAGAAGAAACAAAAAGGGCCCCAAAGAGCTGGACTGGGAGAAAAGAAGCAATGAAAAGAGGCGGAGAAATAGGGATAGGAAAAGGAGCCTGTACCCATGCGAGAAGAACACCACAGCTTGCTCAATGCTCCTCCTTCAAGATGGGAGCCACTTCCCCCTGATGATAGATCTTTATGGCCAACCAATTCCCGGCTGGAAGCGGAAGCACGGTCAGGACAACAGACACCCACGCAAGGGGAAGAGGAGCAGCGGCATGAAGAGCTAGAATTAAGCATCAAGGCGGATGATCAGGATGAAGAGGAAGGACAGTAGGAGGTGGCTCTGTAACTCTGTGCAACATTCAAGAACCCAGTTCCCACTAAGGGAGAGGTGGTGTACGAGGGATGCAAGGCCAGCCTACATTTGGCGTGTTACGACTTGGAACTGGACACCGTGCACGACATCAAGATGTGTCAGGTCTGTGCACTAAATCTGAAGGAGAGCATGGGGGTAGACAGTGAGGAGGAACTGCGGAACGAAAGGGAGGAGGAAAGGATCCGCTCAGGGATGGGGGCCACGGCTGGGAAATCCAGTGTTTTGCAGGACGAGAAGGAACCCTGCGGTAACCGTGAAGAGCCGATGGACGCTACCACTTTCTTCCGCTGCTACGTGTGTAGACATCCTGTGCATGCAGCCTGCCACGATCCAAAGATAAGGATGCGGCGGAAGGTGATAGGATGCAAGAAGTGTGCACCTGTCATGCTGGCAAAAGCAGACAAATAGGACAGGAGGAAGAACAGGCCCGCACCCAAGCGGTGTATTGAGAGGTGTGAAGCCTGCGGAAAGCCGTACGACCCCATGGAGGCAACCTGGTGCTATGAATGTAAAGCACCCCTCCACTGCAAGTGTGGGACGGAGATTCCGGGGTTGGGACGGCATTGCAAGAGCTGCATCTGAAGGCTGGTTGAGTAAGAACAAGAGATGGACAAGGAGGGTGGAAAGGCTGATGGAGCAAGTGTGCCCGGGGTGGAGGAGACGGAGGAGTGCGGGAGGTGCAAGCGGCCAATGAGGACACAGAAGAAACACTGCTTCAATTACAAGGTGGCCCTCCACTATATCTGTGGAGAAGAGGAGCTGTTGCAACAGAAGGCAGTGCATGTCTGTCCGGCCTGTATGCCAGAGCTGAAAGGGAGAATGCGGAAAGTAAGAGAGGAGCAAGGAGGGGGAGATCGGCAAGCGGCAGAACTGGAGTGGAGCCTGTACTGGTAACCGCAATGCCACCGAGTGGTGTGAGGGATGCTACCAGCCGCTCCATTGACCTTGCGGGCAGGTGCTGCGAGGGGTAGGACATCATTGCGACAAATGTGTGGCAAAGTTACGACTCCTCGAGGCCCGGGCACATGATAAGAAGCAACAGAGAGAGGAAGAATGGCAGGGCGCAAGGGAAAGGGCAACGGCACGCTCATACGCAGATGCACACCCAGTGGAACAACTCTACTGCAATGCAGTGGCACTGTCCGGATCGGAGGGAGTAGCAGCTCGGAAGGCAGTGTTGGCAATGAGGGCGCTGGGGAACAGGGATGTCCCCGAAGTAAGAATGAAGGTGCTGGCTATGGTGAATGAGGCGTTGGCCGTGACACCTCAGTGGTGCCTCTTCAGAAATGAGCCGCCACCGGCAGCACCGAGGCCACCAACCCCACAGGGACCAGATGTGCGATCCCATCCCCATCCACCCCTGGCGGATAATCGATCTACCCAGCGCTCTGACATACCAAGTGCACCAGGAAGGACGCAGCAAGGACGGGGAGCTAGAGCTAGGGGAGGAACAACGACACCTGGACGCTCAGGGGCACTAGGACGGGCCGGTGCTCCGGTGGATGATGCACCGGCACGACGGTGGATCCATCGTGCCACCTCGAGAGGACAACACAAGGGGAGAGGAGCAGAGATGGGCCCCCATCGCCCTTCACTGGCAAGGGGATCAGCATCGGGAGGACTGCGAGGGACGCCCACGGGAGTGCGAGGGAAGGCAGCAGAGACAGGCGCGGGGATTGCGTGAAGCCCATGGAGTGGAAATGCTGGGTCGCTGATGGATCCAGGAAGGGGCGAGGGAACAAAGAGGTCTGGGGTTGAAACAGGGGTGAGACAGGGAAGTGCGAATAGGGATGCCATGGCAAGAGCAGGGCCAAGACGAGGCAGTCGGGTCGGGGGCATTGTAGCGGGAGGGGGAGAAGCAAGGGGCGCAGACGCAGGCAAGGAGCAGTAGGAGAGAAGACACCTTGTGCTGGTAATTGCCCGTGGTACGAGAAGAGGGTACACCTGCCTGCCAGACAGTGCAGGCGTTGCAAGTGCCACATGCATCAGGAGTGTGGAATGGCAGATGAAGAACGAGGCTGGATCTACATGCCCTACCAAAAGGTCAAACAGGGAATACCCATAGAGGTGAGAGTCGTGCTCGGACAGGAGCACAATGCTGCGGCAGGCATTGAGTGCTGTGGCTATAGAAGACCGCTGTGATCTCCACACGGGAAATGCGACTATTGCAAGCGGGAAGCACACGCTGCCTGCATCAAGACGAATGAAGAGGGGAGGAATAACTGCATCGGTTATTAGATACGACCACGCACAGGCACGGTGGAAGGGGATTGCCCCAGTTGCTTGAGGGAGCTGAGGGGAGTGACCCCATGGTGTGAGAAGTGCGGATGTTTCACACATAACGAATGTGTGAAGAAGGTGGGGGAAAGGAGGCTGCGTCACGGAGGGCGCATTGCATAGTATCAATGCCTCCGATGCACGAGTTCACGGAGGGAGCTGTGCGCCACATGTAGGGACCCAATTCGTGTCCGTAGGTGGCACTGTATCAGCTGCCATCAGCGGGTGTACCTCCCATGTGCCCGTCGCTACAGCAACACATAGACAGGTCTCCATGGACGACTCTGCCTGCCGTGTGAGGAGAGTGATGATACGAGAAGGAGGATGCAGGCAGAACAGAAGGAGGTAGCAAGGCGCTTGCAAGAGCCGTAGGGAAGAGGAACAGGGGGAGGAGAACGCAGGGTGACCCCACGCCAGAGCCCCACGGCGTGGAACGAAGAGATAGGACAAGAAGGGCTCCACAGGATGGAACCGAGTCGCGGTCCGAGACGCGGGCAAGCAGGAGAGAGGAGAGATAAATTGGAGATGAGTGATGAGGATGCTGGGAATGATATTGCGGCTACGGACGAAGGCAGGAAGGCGGCAGGACACTGCACAGTTTGGTGAGTCAAAGTAGAAGCATGGCCAGTGTAGCGAGTAAGTGACCGAGGCGTGGGCCGAAGGCCTCAGCGCCGAGGTCACGACGGTACAAAGTGCACATGGAAAAAGGAATGAACAACGTCGAGATGAAGGGAAAGCAAATGCAGCTCTAACCCAGCAAGAAGAACGTTGATGGACGGATGGAGGCAATTGAAGAAGATGTGCCACAGCTTGGGGGCGGGCAGCAGAAAGCAGCAAAGTGCCACAGCGTCGAGGTAGGCAACGGGAAGTAGCGAAAGTGCCATAGCTTGGAGGCGGGCAGCGGAAGGCAGCGGAAGTGCCACGGCATGGAGGCAGGTAATGAAAGAAGGCGGAGTGCCATAGCACGAAGGCGGGCAGCGGAAAAAAGGCGGAGTGCCACAGCACGGAGGCAGGCAACGGAAGGGAAAAGGACTTAGATTGAATGGATGCAAGAAACACAAGGATGTTAGTGCTACGTGTATACTTTGCTAGTCTGGGTTACTAGAGTGCTCCTAGTGGAGCCGCTTGGGACTAGGCAGGGGAGTTCTCCTAGTGGAGAGTGGAGCCGCGGGGTGGAGGAGTGCTACCGGTGCCGGTCCACGTACTTGATGTTCGGGTGCGCACACATCTTGGTCTTGGAGGTGCGAGGAGGCGGACGTGGTCCGCGACTTTGTCGCGACGTGTGGAGCGGGCCGCACGGCGGGTTTTGGGCGAGCAAGAATGGGAGAACGTGGGTCTTTGGTGTCGGTATGAGCACCGACCAGATCATCGGATTTGAGCCTGATCACTTATTTTCTTTTATTCTTGTGTCACTGGCTCGATGGGTATTTCAGTAATCTTTTCCTGTTGTAGCCCAACAGTCTTGTGCCATTGTTTCTTTTGTTCTTCTGACACCGGCCCTCAATGGCACAAGTCATGAACGGTTCGGTGTATCCAGGAGATGTTGGTGTGACCACTCAGAGAAGCTTGATGCCCCCTTGGTCACAGGTTAAATCCTTCACCTTCTTCTTCTCCTGCAAGAGAGAATATTTTTGTAGAAGATAGGGATACTGCTGCCGGATGACGGAGAGGATCAAGATTGCGGGCTTTGGACAGGAGCCAGCACCTGTATCTTCGTGCTGGACTTCTTGACCGANAGAGAGGACAGACAACGTCAGATGCTTGAGGCGTGTTTGTTGGCTCATGGATGGCAGAGGACGATATGGGGTGTTTGCGTTGCTAGAGATGGTGGCGGACATGGTTCCATGCAGCAATGGTCAGGCAGCCGAGGGCAAAAGGAAGCATTGTTGTTGATGAGGATTTGAATGCTGGTGTTTGCGCGGAGGCAGAGGTAATGATTCTGGAGAGTCGTGTGGTTGCTGGGTTGTCTGTTGGGGATTGCAAGGAGTGAAGAGTGCCTGCTGTAGCTTGGTCCTTGTATGCTGATGTTGGTAGTGATGAGGGAGGCAGGTACAAAGCTTGAGCTGCTGAGAAAGGAGGGAGGAGTGTCAGATGCAGTGTTTCTGGATGCCTGTTGCGATTGAGAAAGATGCTAGTTTCCGTGTGATGCAGTCTCACCAAGCGGTGCCCATACACCGTTCAGGGATACTGCTAGCACGGATTCTAATGCTGAGAAAGGCGGATGACTGATGAATGGAGTTGCTGCTATTGTAATGACTGTTGCTGACGGCTTGGCAGGAACGCGCGTGAGCGAGGAGCTTTAGTTGGCAAAGGGAGGATGGAGGGTCTGAAGGTACAAGTAGTTGGTGAAATGTTTGAAGTGGTTGGTTTGAAGTGACAAAATGTGATAGATGGATGACTTTGCTTGAACGGCTGCGATGTCTGTAAAAGAAGGAGGATGGTCGGTTTCTGCTGCTGCTCCTGCTGCTGTTGTTGGAGTTTTACACCGTCACCGGGCCGCGCCCATACACGGATCAGTGAAGGTGGTCACACTTTGTAGGAGGAGGCTGTTTGTTTGTGAGGAATTGCTGTTGCTTCGGTGGAATGCGATGCTGCTGCTGCTAGGGAAAGGACTGCTGGCGAATTGGTCATGGAGTGCTTTAGTGAAGTGCTTCAGGTGCCAGGAGATGTAGGCAGCGCGTGGAGGATGATTGTTTGCTCAGAATCCTCTGCTGAACTCTGATACCATATCAGGATTTTGGAGGTGCTGCAGAGAGTATGGAGAGTGATCTGGAGTGCGGGATGGAACCGAGTCGCCGTCCGAGGCGCGGGCAAGCAGGAGAGAGGAGAGATAACTTGGAGATGAGTGACAAGGATGCTGGGAATGATACTACGGCTAAGGACAAAGGCAGGAAGACTGCAGGACACTGCACAGTTTGATGAGTCGAAGTAGAAGCATGGCCATTGTAGCGAGTAAGTGACCGAGGCGTGGACCGAAGGCCTCAGCGCCGAGGTCACGACAGTACGAAGTGCACACGGACAAAGGAATGGCTGACGTCGAGATGAAGGGAAAGCGAATGTAGCTGTAACCCAACGGGAAGAACGCTGATGGACGGGTGGAGGAAATCGAAGAAGATGTGCCACAGCTTGGGGGCAGAAAGCGGAAAGCAGCGAAATGCCACAGCGTCGAGGCAGGCAACAGGAAGCAACGGAAGTGCCACAGCTTGGAGGCGGGTAGCGGAAGGCAACGGAATTGCCACGGCACGGAGGCAGGCAATGAAAGAAGGTGGAGTGCCACAGCACGAAGGCAGGCAGCGGAAAGAAGGCGGAGTGCCACAGTACAGAGGCGGGGCAACGGGAGGGAAAATGACTTAGATTGAATGGATGCAAGAAATACAAGGATGTGAGTGCTACGTATATACTTTGCTAGTGTGGGTTACTAGAGTGCTCCTAGTGGAGCCGCTTGGGACTAGGCAGGGGAGTTCTCCTAGTGGAGAGTGGAGCCGCGGGGTGGAGGAGTGCTGCCGGTGCCGGTCCACGTACTTGATGTTTGGATGCGTACGTATCTTGGTCCTGGGGATGCGAGGAGGCGGACGTGGTCCGCGACTTTGTCGCGACGTGTGAAGCAGGCCACACGGCGGGTTTTGGACAAGTGAGAATGGGGGAGCGTGGGTCTTCGGTGTTGGTATGAGCACCAACCAGATCCTCGGAGTTGAGCTTGACCACTTATTTTCTTTTATTCTTGTGTCACCGGCTCGATGGGTATATCTGTGATCTTTGACTGTTGTACCCCAAGTCTTGTGCCATTGTTTCTTTTACTCTCCTGACAGTTTATACCTGCAAGGTCATGTATACTAGATCTGCAATGTGATTGGGCACTCTGACCGTGGCTGACTCGTGTTATGATCAATAGAAGTAAAGGTAAATTGGATACATTTGTGGTCATGGTTAGTGGCACATGCCAACTTTTTCAAGGCATTGCGCATAATAGCCACACCGAGCCACCAGTATTCTACCTTGTTTATACCTGCAAGGTCATGCCCCGTACATCTGCACTGTGATTGGACACTCTGACCGTGGCTGGCTCGTGTTATGATTCATAGCCGTTTAAGGTACTTGGTAAACTTTGTGGTCATGGTCAGTGGCACATGCCAACTTTGTCAAGGCATTGCGCACAATAGCCATGCCAAGCCACCTGTTTTTTACCTTGTTTGTACCTGCAAGGTCATGCCTAGTATATCTGCACTGCGATTGGACACCCTGACCGTGGCTCACTCGTGTTATGATTGATAGAAGTAAAAGTCACTTGGATACATTTGTGGTCATGGTCGGTGGCACATGCCAACTTTGTCAAGGCATTGTGCACAATAGCCACACCGAGCCACCAGTATTCTACCTCGTTTCCACCTGCAAGATCATGCCCATTACATCTGCACTGTGATTGGACACTCTGACCGTGGCTGACTCGTGTTATGAACAAAAGAAGTAAAAGTCACTTGGATACATTTGTGGTCATGGTCAGTGGCACATGCCAACGTTTTCAAGGCATTGCGCACAATACAACGTCGAGCCACCAGTATTCTACCTTCTTTGCACATGCAAGGTCATGCCTAGTACATCTGCACTGTGATTAGACACTGTGACCGTGGCTGACTCGTGTTATGATCAATAGAATTAAATGTCACCTAGATACATTTGTGGTCATGGTCAGTGGCACATGCCAACTTTGTCAAGGCATTGCGCACAATAGCCGCACCGAGCCACCATAATTCTACCTTGTTCATACCTGTAAGGTCATGCCTAGTATATCTGCACTATGATTGGACACTATGACCGTGGCTGACTTGTGTTATAATTCATAGCCGTTTAACATACTAGGTAAACTTTGTGGTCATGGTCAGTGGCACATGCCAACTTTGTCAAGGCATTGCGCACAATATTCGTTCCAAGCCACGGGTTTTTTACATTGTTTATACCTGCAAGGTCATTCCTATTACGTCTGAACTGTGATTGGGCACTCTCACTGTGGATGACTCCTGTTACGATTCGAAAACGTTAAAGTCACTTGGTAAACATTGTGGTCATGGTCAGTGGCACATGCCAACTTTGTCAAGGCATTGCGCACAATAGTCGTTCCAAGCCACGGTTTTTTTACATTGTTTAGACCTGCAAGGTCATGCGTATTAGTTGTGCACTATGATTGAGTACTCTGACCGTGGCTGACTCGTGTTATGATTCGTAGAGGTCAAAGTCACTTGGTAAACTTTGTCGTCATGGTCAGTGGCACATGCCAACTTTGTCAAGGCATTGCGCACAGTAGCCACACCGAGCCACCAGCATTCTACCTTTCTTGCATCTGCAATTCCATGCCTAGTACATCTGCACTGTGATTGGACACTCTTACCGTGGCTGACTCGTGTTATGATTAATAGCCATTTAAGGTACTTGGTAAACTTTGTGGTCATGGTCAGTGGCACATGCCAACTTTGTCAAGGCATTGCGCAGAACAGCCGTGCCAAGCCACCGGTTTTTTAACTTGTTTATACATGCAATATGATGCATATTAGATGTGCACAATGATTGGTCACTCTGACCGTGGCTGACTGGTGTTACGATTCGTATAAGTTAGAGTCACTTGGTAAACTTTGTGGTCATGGTCAGTGGCACATGCCAACTTCGTCAAGGCATTGCACACAATAGCCACACCGAGCCACCAGTATTCTACCTTGTTTGCACCTGCAAGGTCATGCCTAAAACACCTGCACTGTGATTGAACACTCTGACCGTGGCTGACTTGTGTTATGATCACTAGAATGAAACGTCACTTACTGGTATTTGTGGTCATGGTCAGTGGAACATGCCAACTTTGTCAAGGCATTGCGCACAATAGCCACACCGAGCCACCAATATTCTACCTTGTTTATACCTGTAAGGTCCTGCCCATTATGTCTGCACTATGACTGGACACTCTAACCGTGGCTGACTCGTGTTGTGATTCATAACCGTTTATGGTACTTGGTAAACTTTGCGGTCATGGTCTGTGGCACATGCCAGCTTTTTCAAGGCATTTGGCACAATAGCCATGCCAAGCCACCGGTGTTTTACCTTGTTTATACCTGTAAGGTCATGCCTAGTACATCTGAACTGTGATTGGGTACTCGGACTGTGGCTGACTCGTGTTACGACTCATAGACGTTAAAGTTACTTGGTAAACTTTGTCGTCATGGTCAGTGGCACATGCCATCTTGGTCTAGGCATTGCGCACGATAGCCACACCGAGCCACCAGTATTCTACCTTGTTTGCACCTGCAAGATCATGCCTATTACATCTGAACTGTGATTGGACTTTCTGACCGTGGCTGACTGGTGTTATGACCAATAGAAGGAAAAGTCACTTGGATACATTTGCGGTCATGGTCAGTGGCACATGCCAGCTTTGACAAGGCATTGCACACAATAACCACACCGAGCCACCAGTATTCTACCTTCTTTATACCTGTAAGGTCATGCTCAGTATATCTGCACTGTGATTGGACACTCTGACTGTGGCTGACCCGTGTTATCATTCATAGTCGTTCAAGGAACCTGGTAAACTTTGTGGTCATGGTCAGTGGCACATGCCAACTTTGTCAAGGCATTGCGCACAATAGCTGTGCCAAGCCACCGGTTTTTTTCC